>JAHWFP010050674.1:55513-84543 GCA_023313725.1 Lithobius niger | reverse complement strand
TAACCTATACAAAAATCACAATGACCTATACAAAAATCACAATAACCTACACAAAAATCACAATAACCTATACAAAAAATCACAATAACCTATACAAAAATGACAATAACCTATACAAAAATGACAATAACCTATACAAAAATGACAATAACCTATACAAAAATGACAATAACCTATACAAAAATCACAATAACCTATACTACTATTTATTGAGTTCTGAATATCGCAATCACCTAGCGGAGTAAGAGATACTTTAATACACTCGTTCATATTTCTCTACTCACAGAATATAAAATGAACGAGTCTTCCCCATTCATCATATTTCCTCCTCTGTACAGCCGCGAAACGGCTAAGAAGACTATAGCAACGAATTTGCCCGCCCGTCGCCTTTTTCAATTCAGGAACGGTGCCAAGACAGAGATCTTTGCTGCCCACTTATGTGATTAAAAGTACTCTTACTCCGCTGAGTAATAGTGATATTCTGAATTAAATAAAGAGTAGTACATGTTATTGTGATTTTTTCTTAAAATAGAAAACGAAAGAAAAAAACATGGATGAGTCTTCTGATTTCCTCCTCTTGTGTACAGCCGCGAAACGGCTGAGTAACGAATTTGCCCGTTCGTCACCAGCTTTTTCAACTCCGGAACGGTGCCAAGTAGACCAACCCTTTCACCGTTAGTTTCAGGGTCCAAAAATTGATTACGTTGTACGAGCGCACAAGCAAATTTCGTATGTTTGAGCTCACACAACCATGATGAACCGTGGTCGAGCGCATAGGATCGCCCGCATGTCAAAAACTCCACCGCGTGACGTCTTTTTTATCCACTTCGTGAAGTCTTTGTCTACACTTTGTGTCTGCCATTGTTAGATCAAGGTTGCTGTTCACGAAAATGTTAGTTTTATTTGCGCTATCGCGCTCGCTGCGGCTAACTACATAACATCATAAACCACAACCAAAAACTTGTCCACCTAAACTTCACGCGCCGGAATCGAGATAGGCCCCAGTCATTTTGAAGAAAAATTAAAATAATTATATGTCTACTATAAACATAGAGATTTCTGTAATTCTAAAGCTTATGGTGCAACAATCGTGAACTCCGGGTGTGGGCTCATTCTACCTGTGCGCTAGATAGAAACACGGCTTATTCTGCATGTGCGCTAGAAACACGGTGCGCTCGTAACACAACACCCTCAAATTAGTTAAAAGGGATAAAAAAAACCGGAAGGGGCCAATAAGTAAGCCCGTTATCTATGGAGCCGTACAACATAGAGACAAACTGTTTTCACCATTCCATTCAGCATCCAAAAATCACTGTATATGAATTTAAAAAACCGGAAGAATGAAGCGAAAGTGGCGGAAGTGTACCGAAGACCGGGTGCGACTAGGTAGTCGCTGCAGTCACTTGTTTCAAGTTTTGACATCAACCTAAAAGTTTTAAACTAACACCTAAAATTTGTACAAATCGTCAGTTTTTCATCTTTTGTACACTGTTCCAAAAGTTTGGTGTTTTGTGTTTCGTAACGGGAAGGAACCCTTCCTACTAGGCAATCCACCCTAGGCAACACTATGCTTACAATTCTCTAGAAAAAAATGACTTAGTGACGGCGAAGTAAAACAAACGGTCTTTAATTCGAATTGCAGGCATGTTTCTCTCTGCCCTTATCTCGATGTGGTATGGGCCACTGACTTATATTTAAACTAGAGGAAGCCCGTGCTATGCACGGGGCCGGTCATGAATTAAGTTTACGGACATGCCTCCTGTTTGCATGCAGGTAGAATGGGAGAGCACATTTTCAATGCGGGCGCAATCAGGGGAGAAGTGATTGTTCGGCCCGACGACTTGTCAGATTGAACCTTTATTGAGTTGATCGACCACTCATGCGTGCCTCCTGTTTGCATGCAGGTAGAGATTGGAGAGTGCATTTTCAATGCGGGCACGAGGAGGGGAGAAGTGGTTTTCCTTTTAGCCTTCCTTTTAGCCGGCCTCCAGGATTATTATATAGATAACTGGATTGGGTAAGCTAACACATTGCTGAAAGGGATCCTTGATGCAAACAGCAAACAAGGATTATTTTGCAGGTCCAAATGGTTTGCAAAAATTGATCCGTCAGGCTGACTGGCTAAATCCGAAAAAAATCGTAATACGAAAATTATTTTAATTTTCGATCACTTAACGTTTGGGCTTGGTCACCTACAAACAAAACACAGTAACGAGCATGCAGAGTATAAGTGCATTAAATAACCTAAAACCGAAGCAATACTTACAGGCAGTAAAAGAAGTAAAAAATGCTCAAAGTGCTCACCTTAATGCTCACCTTAATCTACTATCAGCAGCGCCATTTTGAAATGACGTCACGTCCATTCAAATTAGTTATGAAAAGAAAGGATTTTCCTATTTGACCATATTTGGGAAGTTTTTAATTATGTTCATAGACATTGCCTTCTTGATTGAATAAATTAATACAGATGGATACCCATTTCTGTTGCCTTTTGGACTTGTATTAGGCAGCAGTTAATACGCACACACTTTCAGATACTTTCGACTGTCCTGCAGAAGTGCCCGTTTTACTCAGGGCTCTACTACAGCACCGGCTGGATCTTGGATGAAAATTAGCATACGAGCCTCGGTTGGACAATGTGACCACCGAAAATGCCACTGATGCGATTAATTTGTCTTATTGCCACTTTTTGTCAACCGAATGCGGCCTTCCTTGAAAGATTTTTTGGATAAACGAACATGCTACTATTTACTGAAGAGCTGTGGACAGTCGTGAAATTTAATAGCTTTGTGGCAAAGTACGGAAATTTATTTATTTGTAAGTGTAAGCTCTTTTCCTCGTGATTACTGGGATTAAGTTAGGGAATTAGGTACGAATCTTATGGTCAGCTGCCGTTATTTAGCAGTAGATGGCGGGACTCGCCGTACAAAAATTCACGGATACGATTTGCTTGGCCAATTCCTGAATCGACCACGAAGAAATGAAATGGACCACTCGTGGCGGCCATTTTGTCTACCCCCTCCCTTAATATTGTTTTAGGTCGGGCCGGACTGTTTACTGGCCATGTTTCACCGCTCTTAATGCTTCGTTTCAACACTAGATGGCAGGACGAGTCCGTCCGCAGTTGGCGCCGTGCATCCATACCTCAAGTTCCTTGTCCTATACTTCCCCCCTTTGAATGTTGCCCCCTGGTGACTAGCAATTTGCCCCACACCACGAGTCCTAATTGAATTTTTGCCCTTGAAAGGTGTCAGGCTGGAAGGTGTTGTGTTGATGGTCCTTTATTAACACCCTTTTGAGGCGTGCGCCCTTTCGGGATGGCGAAATCCGACCCGGTCTCACTTTCACATCTTGCCAAAACCCCATCAAGTTAGTTGATGGCATTTCTCCAAACATGGCCGTAAATCTTATCGTCAACGAGGCTGGACTTGTTGAATCCTGGTTATAGCCCGGCCTTGACGGCCGTGAAATGGCCTGACGGGTGTGAGACGAAATGGCCTTATTGTTGTGGCCTGTATTAAGAACTCTTTTTGTTGGGACGGATGGTTTTTTTTTTATTATTCGTTTTGGTTGGTTCAGAGTGTGCTTGCAGACCCATTGCTGTCTAGTACATATTGGAGGCACTTCTTCCTCCGTTTTGGTCCATGTTTATATTAATAAATGTACATTCTGTGTATAAAGTTAATTTTTTCAGTCAGGGCTAAACATGTGCAGGAACATAGTGGCGTCGCTTCGCTCACTCTATCGGCGTCGTTCCATACTTCACAAGCTTTATTTTATCCCAGAGCATCATAAAATCGATGTACTGATTGTTAAGACCCAAGCTAATTGCGGTTGTTGCTCACTGTTCGTTCATCACATCCCTTAATTACAACGTTGGCAGCAGTCAAAAGGGTTTGCTTTACGTTGCAGAAGTTCACTATATGCGAAAATTGCTTGCTCAATCCGCGTACCTCCATGCTTCAGAAATGGAAATGTTTGACCAACACTTTTGAGAGCTATTTTCCATGCTTCGTTTACGTGCAATGAAAGTATGTCTTTTGTTTTGTGTGTTGTTTTTTTCAACCAAGTTTCTCTGAACACTGAAGGTCAGATCATATTGTGACGTCATGAAACTGTTTTTATAGCAGTTTTTTCGCATAAGGGTCAAACAATCAAGTTGCAGCTAATTCAATAGCTTTATTCGAAACGTAATTTAACTACCTCTCATTTAGCGCTACTCTCATAACATCGGAGATGCCTTAGAACCGGAGGAGTAGGCATACAAACATGCACACAAGCACGAATGTCGTATGTTTTTAATGATGTAGAATAGATTATAATCTTATATGAAACTGGATGCTGAAAACAATTTTGCGTTGCTACCATGTAGCCTACATGAGCCCAAAACGGTAAATGTGAGTATTCCCTAATATGGCATAATGAGAATGAAAGCGAATCGCGTTCTTAAGTGAGATGTACTGTATTTTAACTGGCGAAGTTTTTTTTATTTTTTAATACGCGGTAGTTAAAATTATTTAGTTGAATAATAAAAACAAAATAACAACTTTTTTTTCATTTACCCTTAGCGCAGGTAAGTATTAAACACCGACTGAGGGACGCGGGCGCTACTGTGTACATACGTCGAGTTTTTTGTAATACCTAAAGCGTATGACGCAAGCAATCGTGAAACTCCGAGTGCGGGATCATTCTGCCTGTGCGCTCGAAACACGGAGCGCTGGTAACACGACACCGGGGTACAAGGGGGATACTTTATCCCAGGCCCCGGTACTTTAGGGACTCCGTCTCGTCCCCGTAAAAGCCAGAAAACTCGTCCACACAACAAGGCAGTAGTATGGAAAAGCTTCATATGGTTGAGGGAAAGCGAAGAAAAAGAGGTGTGTGTGTGTGGGGGGGGGGGGGGGGGGGCCTCCCTTTCCAAGAATTTTCTCCCAGGGGCCCCGTCTTTTTCTGTACGAACCTGGAACACCTTAATAACAATATCCCGAAGAAATAATCCCGAATAAATTAGAAACACAATCGATGTAATTTGTGCGCAAAAAATAGCTGAAAGTCGGGAAAACCTTTGTTACTGAGATTTTATCGCCGTAACCTGACCGGGACTCAAACCAGTGAACTCGTGATCACAATTCCGACATCTAAGTTTTGGAGAGGTGGCTGTTTGTTCTTCACGTTGGTGATTCTCTATCAGGGTTCCCACCAACCTAGAAAACCTGGAAAACTCAGGGAATTTAAAATACGTTTGAAACTCCAGAACTCGGGGAATTCTCTGATTTTTCACAAAAAAACTTTGAAAAACTGCAGGGAAAAAATTAAGATTTTAAATAATGTATTTCCCGTCTAAAAGCGTCAGCCTTTTGACCACAAAACTGGTAAAAGGTGTGAAAAAAAATTCCTTCCTAAAATTACGGTAAATAGCCTGGAAAATGACTTCATCTACTCTGGAAAACCTTGAAAACTCATGGAAATTGAGTTCAGTATTTTGGTGGGCACTCTGTCTATCGTAACCTTGGAGAAGGTGGTACTGCACGAATCCCACTATTCCTTGGCTTGTTGACTAAGGGTCAACCCCCTCCCCCCCCCTACTCTTCCTAAACCCCGACGTGAGGTGCGACTTGCTAGACCCTAATCGAAATTGAAGCAAGAGGATTTTCCGAATGAATACATCTTATCCTGCGTGCACCATACCACATAATGGCAAGACATGCGGCATGGATTATTCTAAAAAAGAAGAGCCCCTTCACTTTCCTTCCTTTCCCTTTAAGCCGTATTGTAAAATACCCTAAAATACAAATCCCTTTCCACGTGGCCGGATACTACGTCGTCGCCTTCCAAAAGTCTAATGCTTAACATTCATTGCATAAGTGCTCAAGTCCATCTTAGTGACGCTCCAGTGCTGAACTATGCGACACTTTTTTTCGGAGCAGGAGCGGGAATTTTAGGAAATCTTACTTTTGAGGAGGGGAAATAAGCCCTATTCTCATTTACCCTCACATAATTGAAAACGCCTACTTGGTCCAAGGAATGTATGTGCCCAGCCGTTGCTGGAGAATAGAGGAACTCATCCAAAAGGAGTTCTAAAAAAATCGTCTAAAAATTGTCTCTTATAGCCGACATGATTTGTTGAGTAGCTACGTGTTATGCGTTAATGGTTGTTGAGTCGAGTGTAGCCAAATGGGGCGTAAACATGTGTTAACAAATTCGAGACGTTTCCGGCCTAGTCTGGCCCGTTATTAAGAATGTCATTAAAATTTAAGTCTTAAAAACCACAAACAACCATTCTTGGGCACCAGACAAAACCAGTAGGATAGAAAATAAAAAGCACAATTTAAATAAACAAAATTAAATTAAAGGTGAAAGGGACCGCTGTGTGGACAGTGGACTGGCACAATCGAAAGTGGTCAGGGGCAAGGTGGCTTGGTCGTTAGCATGACGGTCTCTCAGGTAGCTGGCTCAAAACGGATCTCAGCCACCCTCGGAAAGAGAAGGGTCCTGTGATGCCTTGTGTTCATGTCGATTCTGGCATGTAAAAGACGAATATCGGGTTGTAATTATCTAGTAAAATTCTATCTCTTGCCTTGTGATGCCATGGCTTCGGGTGGATGCACTACAAATCTCCACAAGACTTAAAATTGTGCCATTCGGCTGTCCACACCAAGGTCCCTTTCATGTTTATTTTAATGTATTTAAAAATATTTTAAATTGCACTTGTTCTTCTTTATATTTTCCGTTATTGCATGTATGTTCTTGTAGTTTCAGTGACTTTTTGATAATGGGTCAGACTTGGCCCGAAAGTTGAGAAATTGTTAATAAATTTTTGTGCACTTTCTTATCATACTTGACTGAGCTTGAGTACTGGCACTATATATCTTCTTATCTTGTTAATGGTGGTTCATACTCTATCGACCAACTAATGTAATTACCAACTGTTGGTAACATTGTAAAATTGAACGAGAATTCTGTTTTATGATATTACGTCGTTACCTTAAAATGACCATAAAATAAATAAATTTTGCATCGTTCAATTTATTATTCTATGCAGCCATTTTTTTCAAGAGGTCTGTCTTGTCTTGTTCCTGAAAGTTATTTCATTCGGTAGCTTCCAGTATTTGTGCTAACGTGGCGTACGTTACTGTATCCAGTAAATAACGACAATTTTGTAGCAAGCATAAATTATGCCAAAATTTACATGGCCATGAAACTTAGCGTCAGCGTTAAGCCTCGCATTTTCCTTTATCAAGGTTCGTACACGGTCTTGAATTCCTTGAAAAGCCTTAAATTTGATAACCGGAAATTCAAGGCTTGAAAAACCTTGAAAATTGGAAGTTTTCCTGTCGGAGCTTTGAAAGGTCCTTGAATTTTGTGAGTGTATCTTGTTTGGAATGAGGTTAATGCCAATTAAGGAAAATTGGAAATTAGCCAACAGCGAAAATCATATACTAGAAATAACGTAGTTCAGTAAGCCACCTTTATGCACTTATGTTTCGTCGGAGTGGCATGACCCAGATTCGAACCAGCTACCCAGTTCGCCAGGGTAATATTACCAATGGTAATCTTAATTTAGGTATAAAATTAAATAAATAAATAGTATAGTTTGTCAGCCGAATCTATTTTTCTTCTGAGACGAGTACTTCACTCGGGTTGTACTGGGGACAGAAAACAGAGAGGTGCCTTGCAGTGAAAGCAATTCTTACTGGAAGGGGCAGCTGAGCAAGTACTGTTTCACTTGCTGTTAGGTGATTGATGGTTTCCTCTTGTGCTGGAATTAAAAGGTAATTTTGAAAGCCTTGTGTGCAAAAAGGCTTGAAATTGGTTGTAAAGTTAGCCTTGAAAAGCTTTGAAAAAGTCTTGAAAATGGTTTCGTTTGTAACGTATGATCCCTGCTTTATACATATCGTAGAAATGTCCACACTTACTGCATGAAAAGAGGTGGATGTATGGGCTTCTATGATAGAGATAGGGATATATGATATTTTCTCATTGGATGTAAACTCAGCTAAGTTTTAATGTCGGATCGCTGTTATAGAGCAATGACACGACGTAGTATTATTGTATATAACTCTATGCTGGAGCCTTAATGGGTTAGCTGCAAGGGGCACTGCAGAGAGAAACAGAAGGCGTCATACTTAGGCCGATGCTGTGAAGAGTGATTTCTTAGACCTAAAACGCGCGATTTTTGTTGTTGAGAAAACAACGTTATTTTAAGCCTAAGAAATCTACTCTTCCGTTGTTTTCCACTCCATTTTTATGTAGTGCACCTTGTAGTTATGCCCTTCAAAACCCATACTGGTGCCAATATGGTGGCAAACGTCACTGCTCTATAGCAAATTTTGGCGTCTTTTATAACGAGTTTTAAGGTCTGCATCATCACCCTTGAGTGCCAGATTTTTAACGTTTGTTTTGGGCTAGTTAACTTCTCTTGAGGGAGATATAGCAGCAAGGGATTGTAATAGGGGTAGTAGGGAAACAATAGGCCGAGCAAGCGGAGCCAGAATGGTGCTGCAAGTTGAAGGTTGCCATTTGGAGGCTTTCGTATGCTGGAGTAGCATGGAGATCGATACGGATTCCTGCATTTTACGTAACAATTACACGGAATTAGCCACGAATAATTTGTACATTCCTAGGAAAACCTATATACATCATTAAAGCGTATGATGTGCATGGCACCTACAAAGATGAGAGTTGGATCAAGTGAAAGATAAGTAAATTGCGCAACCGTTAGGCCTATTTTTGTCGCTGTAGCAGTACAAAAATAACGTCAGTTTTTTTTCCCCTCATGACGTCATAGTTTGTTCATGCAAAGTTCATTATGCCTGAACAAACTTTTCTTGAGAAAACCCATGACGCCATAGAGCAGGCGTCCTGAGGGATATGAGACGTACTGTGAGCAATAATTGCAATCAGTTTGCGTCGAAAAAATCAGTACATGATTTTGGGATGCTCTTGGAATCAAAGAAATTACAGGAAGCATGGATCAACGCCAATGGAGCGAGCAAAGCGAATTAACGATATGGCTGGTGAAAATAATCGTCGTACTTGCACTACTATAGCGTAATAACAAAAATCGCATGTGGACTTATAATTCATCTACTATTCCCATCACAGATACTTGAAGGAAAGATGACGCTCCGCTATTACGTTGATTTCGACAGCGTGTGTTGATTATCTCACGACTGGGAAGCACTTGGATTTTTGTAATTAAAATTGTTACAGCATTTATAATCGTATAGTGTCCGCAACCTATCTTGAGTTCTCCGCAGAACGAACACAGATAATCGATTGTACGTTTTCAGTAGCAGAGTGCCTTGTTGATATCCAAGATGGTTACGAAAACAATGGCGGCCATCGATTAAAGCCACCCCATCCAGAAAGACGTAGCCGCTCACAAAATGATCGCAGGACTCAAGATACACCGCGCACACAATAACACTTTCATGTGCTTGTGGAAAGCATTCCTACTGAGGGCAAGTCATTATTAAATTAAGGCGAATCGCGAGCTTTGTGAGGGTTCCCTCGGCATCCGAGCAAAGCACAGTTGAGTGAATAGCATCGTGGAAAAGGGAGCAGGGAAATGCGAGATCGAGATTGAATTACGGACAAAAAAATAATACCGTAAAAAAACTTACAGTACCGGTGTAAACATTTGCTCGTGTAGGGGAAGGTTGAAGGACAAGGCCACCTTTTGTTTAATTAATTAATAGCTTTGTTTAATTAATAGTTTTGTTTAATTAATAGTTTTGTTTAATTAATAGTTTTGTTTAATTAATAGTTTTGTTTAATTAATTAATAGCATGCGTGATTTACAAATTAGTGGTACTGCAGTAGGTTAATAAAACAGCCGTCCTTCCTCACTAATTCGTACCGAACCTTCAGTAAAAAAAAGTGGCCAAGCTTTCGTTTTCTATAAATTCTAAGACGTTTTTGTAGGGTCAAGCGGCCGCAGCACCAAGCGAGCATGGATTGTCAACAAATAGTGCCCAATTTGTTGGTAATCGATGTTGGTTTGTAAACAAATTGTCAACAAATTTGTTGCCAAAAATTAGTGTGAGTTCACCTTTGAGAAAGTCTTATTAGAGTTGAAAGAAGACGAAAATCAATTTGAGATATGAATTAATTGTGAGTAGACTCCCTTTTTAACCGGCAATCAGCACATCTGCGTCATCAATCAACTAGTTTTTTTGGTTTGTTTATTTTTTCACTTTCCGCACTTCCGGGAGAACTTCCGTTTTACGAATTTTTAAGGAACATTATTCTAAAATTGCTGGTGAAGCTATTATTGAAGTAAATGCCAATCAAAAACTTCACTGATTTTTATTACAAAAAAAAAAAGAAAGTTGACCATCGAAAAGTTTAGCTTGGGGTAGGAGTTGGAAAAAAAAAGTTGGGATGCTTCCCGTCGTCTATCGCAAAGGAAATCGCAACGTTCCTCTTCCCTCACGATCCTCCTCCTTCGCCCCCAACACCCCCCCCCCCCCCCTCCCACCACCCCCAATCTTCCTCCCTTTTTTCCGTGCGTCAGTCGTTGGTTCGAGCTCTGAGCCTGTAAGCCGATTACCCGTGGGCTAATGGCTTCGCCGAGCGCTGGCGCTGGAATAGGAAGCCTCGACATTTTGTGGGGGCGAAACGAATGAAATTTGGAATTATTAGCTTTTTTTTCCTTTGCGTGTATTCTTCTTCCTCCCTACCCCCCCAAGATAGTGGTTCTGCCATAAAAATAATGTAGGCTTAGGCTCGTACAGTCTGCACTCTAAATCTTAAAAAGAAAAAACTTGCGAGTGTTTGAGGGGGGGGGGGGGAGGTGGAAGGGTGTGAAGGAAGGACATTCCTGGTTGTGGGGGTTGGGGACTGAATGGACTGTAAGGGGGTGAAAGATGGAAGCGTTGGAATTTCTGTTTGGGAAATGTTTTTAGATTTGGTTAAATTTGGAGTTATGGTTGCGACTAAGGGAGTCATGAAGTTATGGCTGTATCTTGTGTATCCAAAGTGGATTGTTAGTCAAGTCTTTTGTAAATTATCTAGTAGTCTTTTTTGAGATGAGGGAGTTTCTTCGGGGAAGAGCGAATTTGAGCATAAGGAAGAAGTAACATATAGTGTGCACGGCCTATCGTGAGTTCTCCGCAGAACGAACACAAATAATCGATTGTACGTTTTCAGTAGCAGAGTGCCTTGTTGATATCCAAGATGATTACAAAAACAATGGCGGCCATCGACTAAAGCCACCCCCTCCAGGAAGACGTAGCCGCGCACAAAATACATGGAGAACTCAAGATACACCGCGCACACAATAGTAACTGTTACTGAAAGCGTAATCCAAGAATACGCGTGAACTAAGCTTACTCCCCGTACCTCCATTGCTGCACATGATTTGAAATCAGGACAGCTATGAGACGGGCAAAAAGTAACTCCCCAGGCGCACTGCGAGCTTTTCAAGGGTGGCCGGCGTCCATCAAGCAACGTTTAGATGCAATGCCAACTTAGATACGCCGCTCCGTTGCTGTAGGTGACCATAATGCCTTGATGTTGCCAAGCCAGAGATTACAAAGCCTGCGCGATGCGCTGGCGGTAGTCGCGGCAACTAATGCGTTGTCTTTGAAGCAGCACGAAGGCAAAGCATTAGTAGAGGTATTAGTAACCGCAATTACCGCCTGGCCCTGCGTACAATTGTGACGTTAATGACTGGCAACTTGCTGGATCTCTAGATCTGGTGGTTTGATTTAGGTGATGGGATTCGAATATCGGTAGTTCCCTGTCTACTTTACCTATTTGAGCTACTGGTCGTGGGTTCAATTCCCGCTCAGGCAGTCTTGACATTTAAGTCCAAAAGGCAACGTGAATATAGGTTTGCATATGTATTTTTTAATCACTTTTCGAGTCCAGTTGGCTTTCTGTCCTGTCTATAAGGCATCTGTACGTCAGCCAACTATCCGGGCAAGCAATGGCAAAATCACGAAGTGTTGCAATTTTTAGTTTGCAAGTGTTGAATACTAAGCTGCAATTTCATACTCCACGCAGAAAACTGTCCGACACGGTTGTAGTAAGATGGTTGCTGTTGTTGGAGGAAGCTTGGATTTAACCCTTATTCATCCTAGCTCTCTCCAAAATAGCCAGCCTTGAATTGGATTGGATGGAAAAATGTGGTTAAACCCGGCACGTTTTTTCTCGAGTTTTTACCTAGAATCAAACGTAGATCATTGATACGACAATCTGTCTTGGGAGCGCCTTGCAGGTAACCAACAGGCAGAGCAGATAAAGGGACGAGGGATAATCGTCTAACTGGAAAATCGCATAATTGGAAGAACGTATACCAGTATAACGGAAAGTCGTCTAACAGGAAATTCGTATAATGGATTATCGTCTAATGTCCCTGCCTCGCTCGCGCTACCGCGCTCGCTGCGGCTATACATATAACATCAGAAACCGCAGTTAGACGTTGATCCAGTTAGACGTTTATCCATTATACGATTATCCATTATACGATATTTCGTTTAGATGATTTTCCATTATACGATATTCCGTTTAGATGCTTTTCCAGATTTTTTTTAGGCAGATTTTAGACAATTATCACATTAGACGATTTTCCAGTTCGTCAGACGCCCCGCAGATAAAATGGCGACCGTTGCTTCGTTCCAACCTTCTTCAAAGAAAGGTCGTCTTATGGAAGATATTTTGTTGCGAAATCTATGACGATGAATGAATATTACTACGAAGTGTACTGGGATAAGCCACTGTCGTGGTAGAGTACGATCCCCTGTAAATACTGCCGATTTGCTCCTATAAAGATGGCGACGGACGGACAGATAATTGCACACCGCACCGCGATTGGCAAAAGTAGTCGGCGGTAAGAATAAACGTGAGGAATATATTACAGTAACAAACCCCGTCACAAACGCAATGCCCACGACTAATGGAACCCGTTTCATTTTAGCGGTTTTCTCTGGGTTTCAAAGAATGTGTTTTCAAAGAATGTGTGTTGTGCAAAGTAGCAAGAAGCCCTTTGGAAATCGCCTGTCTTAAAATTTGCATTAATTTCGCTTACTCAAGCCTGGCTTTGTGAGAATGCTACGTTCTGTACGTCGCGAAGACCTTCCCAAGTCCATCCTCTTCTATCTCGGCAATAATGTCGTGCAGAGAAGCCGAGTTCAGGCGGAGAATGTGTCAGGTAATGCAGAGAAGCCCCACCACTGATTCTGAGATGGGTCGCCTTGCATTGTCCTCACAAATATTCGAACAATGCAAGGTGAGTAGATACATATGATTGTTCCCTGCTGACTGGGCAACCTAGTTATTTTATGAAGAGCACTTCATTGTAATGAATTTTAAAATGCATGTAGGCTACTTAATTTTCATCAGGCAAAACAATAGAAAACAACAGAACCTATCGCTATCACCAAGAACAAAAGAAAATTCCGAAATGATCAAAATTCATCGTGTTTATCAGATAACTAGGTAATTTTTCAGCCACCTTACTCAAAGGCTGAAGGAAATTCAAATTTCAAAAATAGTTTTGCTTAGCTTACTCCAGGATTCTGTAATGGTTAAGGCGAAGTTGGATGATTCTCTGATACTAATCTACACACCTTAGTTCAAAATTTGGTTTAAGCCATGTCAAACCTTTCCACGCTTGCAAATCAACAAAATAATTTTTGTAATGGGAGGAATTGAAATTTTGTTACGGGCCTGCAACTTCTCTAATACCGTGATACATGTGTGTTAATTCAGGGGTTGTTAATTTAATTTAAATTTCGTTGCGAAGAAAAAAATTCGCAACAGGACGAGGAAGGGCCAGCAAGACCACTAAGTCTAAGCCTCATAATTAAAACAAAAAAGTTATGTGCATCTGACATATTTTGTTAAAAATGGTTTCTGTTTCGATAGTCTCATTTAAATAATATTAAGGGATGGAGCTGCTACTACCTCTACTGGAAGACCGTTCCAAATTTTTACAACACGATTTGAGAAGAAAAACGTTCTACAGTCTCGTGAAAATGGGAACATCAAAAATTTGGGAGGGTGGCCCGTGGTAAGGTTCACGAATTTAAGGGAAAAAAGTGTCCATAGTTAACCTCGTACCGGTAATGCAGTAAGGAGTACAGTAAGGCAAGGCTACACACGGTTTATGAACGAGCACAAATTTAAGCAGTAACGGTGAGTTTATAACAGACATTCAAACTCTTCTTTCCAAACAAGGCCGACACCTGATATATTGCTGTCAGCATGATAGTGTTCTTGAATACTATGCGAGTTTAATGGCTTATTATTTGCTAGCCAATAAAGTCAGCAGAGTCGGACTGGCCGGCAAAGGGCGCCTGTGCCACATGGAAGAATGGCCGCTAGGGGTGTCTGGCGTTTTATCAAAAACTTATGTCTGACACAGAAAAATTCTCAGAAGCCGTCATTTCTTCCAATTTTCTACTGTCATTTCTGGCTTTGGAGTTTATTCTTTCAAACACATTTTAATTTCAAACTCGTCCATGTTTTTTGGTTTGTTCCCATAGTTTTGATGAGCTGTTTTTTCTTGAATAGAATGGGGCACAGGAAGGGGTTGACAATACAAGTGTAGGGAGGAAGAGACTCCGTGGGGAAGATTTGTACCTGAAAGATACGGTCATTATCAGAAAAACAATCCGAAATAGGGCATTCATTTGTGTTCAGTGGAAGAAAAAAGTATTAACGGGGAGCCAAAAGGGTGACAGCTAAAGGACACAATGGCAATATGGCCAGTCCGAGTCTGAAAGTCACTATCATGGAATCTTCGTGATTCATTTCCATCAATTGTATGTAACATCCAACACAATGTGTCAATTTTTGTTCAGAAGTAGCGAAACTTTTTATTCTGTCTCTATTATGTCTTTTATGAACGACAGGCGATTTTCAACGATTATTTCAAGGATTTTCAGGAATTGCAGGGATCGTTTTTCTTAGGCGATTTTCAAGGATTTTTATTTTATTTTTTAAAAGACAAAATTCTTAAAATCCGTGCCGAAATATTTATTGACCACCAACAAGCCGGCCTTTCATTGGCTTTGATTGCAGACGTGTCGTGATTTTGAAGATATTCTTGTTGGGAGTGGCGGGTTAGAATTAACCTTTAAACCTCAACTGGGGGACTGTTCACTTTTAAGTAGGTGTCAATTCTCTGTGTAACGAACAACCTGTAAGTTCATAAATTGAGAAGTGGCAGAAAACGAAGAAATTAAGTTACCCACGTATTTGAGGTTCTCATGTCTCCTCTCCTGTAGATGGGCTTTCCTGCTGTACCGCGCGACATTCTCCGCCTGAAGTCACTTCTCTGCACGACAATGCCGAAATCTGGCATTGTTAGACCACGTGATGGGTGGATGTCATTATTATTTTTTTTGTTTATGTATTATTATTATTCGTATATACATATGGTATTTAGCATGTTTAGTATATCGCTTGCAATTTTACGTTACGAAAGCTAAGAATTTTCAAAAAAGTTTGTGTATGGAGTTTTGATGTAGATGAACCGGCCTATTTTTTCACCTTATTAGAAATTTTGATGGAGAGAAAAGCCTAGTAAGGACCAATCTACCCGTGAAGGAGTGTGGTAGTCTGTCACACTACCCTGGCTGCGACTTTGCCAGAGTGCCCTTCTTTAGTCAAAGACCCGATCAACTCCGTCAGGCAACCAGCCTGAGTTCTACCGCCGTGATCATTCACGCTTGTTTCCGTTTAGAGAAGGTCTTTAAACGATAAAACGTGCGAGAAATTAAATTTGAGTGCTTAAATTTTGCAGCAAATTCGCCGTTAATGTAGGTGCCCTGAGAACAATATCATGCGGCAACCACGTAGCCCGGCCTATTTCATTTTCTATGCAAAACAAGATGAGGACTCCTTGTCGACATCTCCTACAAAAATTTCGTGAAAAATCGATGGAAGTTTAGTTATTTTTGCACAGCTTTAGAAGGTTATCTGTTGAGGACCAACTTTGGTCTCGATCGTGGAAGAGAAGCAGCTGGGATGGCCGCAAATCAGTTGCCATTTGCTTTGCTCGCCTACATCCACCTCGCCCCCCCTCTCCCCAGGTCTCTGAATAATCGGCTTATCTCAGATTTATAGACATGGCCCGTGCCAACAACATCATCGCCCCTGTAAACTAGCAACCAACCTTAATACCAGGATATCGCAATCGATAGTACGGCACACTCGCGATAAGAGAACGGACTCGGGTTGCAGCCATTTTTGTGCCTCTTTCCGGCGCCATTTTAGTTCCGGCACTCTGCAGTCGAAGAGGCAGTAATCTCTCAACTTCTTTTTGGAGACCGTATCCAGTTTCGACGATTAAATGGGTAGCAATTATTGGGCTTTCCCACACGTCTTAAATGCCTGCAGATCCGCATGTTACAAATTCAGGTTGCTTGAATTGTTCCATTCGTAGTGTTCGTTTTCTTTTCACAAACGTCACTAAGCAGATCCAGTTTTTACAAATGAAGTACAACATCGAAAAATTATACGCAAATATTAATTTGAGCCTGTGATTGTGCCGATTTCCTCTGATTTTAATGGGCGCAACATTTTTTGTACCTAATGGAAGCCTGGCGGAGAACCTTGGGGGGAGGTACGAATTGAAAAATCATATACACACATCCTTTTGAACCTGTAATTTGTGTTTATTTTCCCTTTTTTAATGGGAGCAACATATTTTGTACCTAATGGAAGCCTGGCGGTGAGCCTTGGGCAGATTTGTATTCAGTTCCTCTGATTTTAATGGGAGTAACATGTTATGTACCAAATGGAAGCCTGGCGGTGAACCTTGGGCAGATTTGTATTCATTTCCTCTGATTTTTATGGGAGTAACATGTTATGTACCAAATGGAAGCCTGGCGGTGAACCTTGGGCAGATTTGTATTCATTTCCTCTGATTTTAATTGGAGTTACATGTTATGTACCAAATGGAAGCCTGGCGGAGAGCCTTGGGCAGATTTGTATTCATTTCCTCTGATTTTAATGGGAGTAACATGTTATGTACCAAATGGAAGCCTGGCGGAGAGCCTGGGGCAGATTTGTATTCATTTCCTCTGATTTTAATTGGAGTTACATGTTATGTACCAAATGGAAGCCTGGCGGTGAACCTTGGGGAAAAGTACAACATCGAAAATCATATACAAACATTCATTTGAGCCTGTGATTTGAATTTATTTCCTCTGTTTTAATGGGAGTAACATTTTTTTATACCAAATGGAAGCCTGGCGTTGAGCCTTCGGGAGAGGTGACAGTTTCCTAGAGCTAGTGTTCTGGAGATCGCTGGTTTACATCCCGGTCATGTTACCTCAAGAGGAATATAGGTCCAAAATAAAAGCTTTACAGAATCGTACCTATTTTCAGGAGTGTTATTATGTCTCCTTTGCTCCTGAAGAGAAAGCAATGCTATAAACCTGTTTTGCAGGGAGGTAACGTCCAGCACGAAAAATTACTTTTTCAGAAAGATGCAAGTTACTTGTGTGGATAAACACCATCTCGCGTCCAACGCTGCCTTGAGGTCATGCCTAGTAAAATCGACAGCTAGTTTGGGGTGTAACGGTTAAATTCATGCATGTGACAGCGCAAGCTCTTCTGATGGCTGTGCCTCGTAAGTATTTACAATGACAGCCCAGAAATGGCGTGGGGGGTTGGGAACTAAGCATTCACCACGCAGTGCTGCGGTCATTTTTATGTAGGGGTAGGGATTATGATGTGAGTTAGTCACTGCACAAGGATTCACTGACGTAGAACTGCAAGTATGAACGGGTAGTGAAGGATGTCCGTCCAACGCAAGTGTTGCTCTAAAAATAATGAAAAGAAAAAATTCCAGGCCTGGAAAATGCTTAAAAACTTGAAAAAAGCATATCTTAAGTCCTGCAATCCTTAAGGAAATTCCCATTAAAGGAAAAAAAAGTGTGAGTGCCATCAGTGTGCAACTTATGTTGAAACATAGATGTAAAAAAAAAAAAAAAAAAAATTTACTACATCGAAACCAAATTGCAGCAATTGCGTTGCCACGGTTTTGCATTTTGACACTGTCATTTAGGACAACAGTTGGGCCAGTTCGGTACAGCTGTCCACTTGTTTTTCATTAATAAAAATCGGCCAAACAAATTTTGTGATTTTCAGCATGTCACACTTTTCGCAATATTCCGTATTTAATTAATTTATCTTTTAATTTTTCATTGTTTGTTTGTTACTCGGTTGTCAAGGGCAAAACGAATACGGTTTCAGCAAGCGAAATAGCAGAAACGTGATCCTTGAATTTGTGTGGTTCATGTACTGGTAAAGTCCTTGAATTTTAAGTTTCCAGGCTAGTACCAGCCTTGTTGTGATTTGCACGGTTTCCAAGGCTTACGCCATTCGCAGGCTATCGTCAAGAATTGCATGTTAGATGAGACTGCCGAACCTGAATTTCTTCTGAATTTCGAACAGATTGCACACCTCTAACTGCAACGCCGATTTCTTAATCAGAAAACAGCTAATCGAACTGTAAATTCAAAAGTGTCAATTAAAAAATAACTTAAAGAGATGGAACAAATTTTTATTCCGGTAATCTTGCCAAAATCTCTGAAATACACCGCAAACGACGTTAGGCACATTCGAACCCTTCTTGATGGCTGCATCAAATGACATTTGGAACATTCGAACCATTCTTGATGCACTCATTACATCAAGTGACATTAGGTCCATTCGGACCAATCTTGATCCACTACACCAAATGACATTAGGCACATTCGAACTATTCTTGATGCACTATATCAAGTGACTTTCCGAGCACTTTTCATTTTTTCTGCGTTAGCAACGCTGGTTTCGAGTAGACATATTTGAACCATTCTTGAGGCACTAATTCAAAAGACTTTAGGCACATTCGAACCATTCTTGATGCACTACATCTAATGACTTTTAAGCACATTCGAACCATTCTTTATGCACTATATCAAGTGACTTTAGACACATTCGAAACGTTCTTGATGCACTACAAGTAACGTAGGCACATTTGAACCATTCTTGAGGCACTCAATGTTGGTACATTCGAACCCTTCTTGATGTGCTACATCAAATGGCATTTGGAACATTCGAACCATTCTTGATGCACTCACTACATCAAGTGACATTAGGTCCATTCGGACCAATCTTGATGCACTAAACCAAATGACATTAGGCAGATTCGAACTATTCTTGATGCGCTATATCAAGTGGCTTTAGACATATTCGAACCCAGGGAGCTTTGATTACATGTGGCTTCGATAGGGTGGACCCACTTACTATTACGCTGTACCGCGAGAAACCGTGCGAGATTTTGGTAGCTGCTTTGCATACTTCAAACGTGTCTGACGTTTCTGCTCCCATTTTTCGCGCCATTTTACCGATTCTTGCACATCATTGGCTTTTGATTTTTCCGATGAAGCGACACAAAATTGGATAACAAACGAACCAGTACGCTTCATCAAACGTAAGCCGGACCGCTCCAATTGCTTAAATTGTTTTAAAGTGCAATAACCTACCAGCACAATCGACAATGTACTGAAAATCGCAACGTTTGTTATCAGAAGGAAAGCACCGTCACAAGCGACCATCGTAAACGCATGTCATTGTTTTGGTTTCAACGCAACTACGTCAGCTACTCTCGTCTCGGGTGATCTGGTAAGAATTTTTCGTTTTGTTTTAATAATGTGTAATTTAACGTTCAACAAATATTGATCAGATCAGATATTTCATAATTATTCATTAATTTCGTTAAAAACTACTGGCTAGTTAAAACAAACCTTTTTGTTGGTTTCGAAAAACCAAGTGTCGTCTGCTTCGAGGATTGGTTTGGGAGCAAAAACGTCACTAACTGAATCTCGCTCGTGTATACCTTACTACGAGAAATAGCTGTGCTATGGCTCACACGCGTTCACCGAGTGGGGCCACCCTATCAAAGCTACGTATAATCCAAGCTCCCTGTTCGAACCATTCTTGAGGCACTAATTCAAAAGACTTTAGGCACATTCGAACCATTCTTGATGTACTACATCTAAGGACTTTTAAGCACATTCGAACCATTCTTTATGCACTATATCAAGTGACTTTTGACACATTCGAAACGTTCTTGATGCACTACAAGTATCGTAGGCACCTTTGAACCATTCTTGAGGCACTCAATGTTGGTACATCTGATAACCTTTTAGATGGGATGGTTTTCGATGTTCTGTAATGTATAAATTTACGTCATTCTTGACTGGTTGACGTTAGCTTGCTTTTTAATATTCGAGAAAAATAGAACGTTACGAAAACAATTTTGTGTGTTTGTCTTCACGCAGATTCTAAAACAGCATCTTAAATCTGAAGACTGTCCCTTGGAACAGGTTGTGCGGTCACAGTAATTTGCAGAATGCCACACACGAAACTCAACGGAGCCCATTAAGAAATTATTAGCCATTTCCTTCTCTCAACTTGAAACGGACCTTTTTCTTTTTCCGTAGTTCCACTCCCTGCAGTTCCCCTCCCCCCCCCTTTTTTTTTTGCCTCGGCAAGTGTTGGAGCTCATGTGGACCAGTCCATTAAAGAGTTGTTGATGATTCCAGTATCTCTATAAACGGTGCAGGAAAACGAACGAACGAACGCTGCGTTCCTCTTTTGAAGATGGTTGGGAGGCAGAAAAGTCTGTGGAATTGCATTCGCTTAGGCCTAAGTCGCAAAGGTGATTACTGAGGCCTGACAAGACCAAAGCTGCCTATGCCCAGCAAAGCTGCTTTGCGCCCGGCTCCCACTCTCCCAACTACCGTTAGAGACAGAGCATGCTGCAATTTAGCCTGTCAGATGAACGGGAACGGGTCGTACTCCCTCCCTCCCACGCCCAATCCCTTCCAAATTAAAGATCCTCATCCAATATAAATCTTAACTTGTCAAGTTTATTTGTATTGGGAGTGTGTTGGCTTAGACTCCCGAATTAGGACTTTGCCATTCTTTGTCTTAACCTTGTGTTTTTCTTTTCCGTTTTCGCTGCCCGCTTATTTTTTTTCCCTCTCTCCATCCCAGCTTTTCTAGCGTCTTTCTTCTTCCGTTTCCGTCCGATAGTTTGAAATAGCATTACACTAAGACGGTTGTAATCTTGCGGGAGGTATATGAGGGGGGGTTGACCGCTACTTGGAACGGCAAGGCAAGCACACTTGCAAGCACCAGCACCAACTCCCAATCGCTGATCCGACTACCATTTAAACTGCTTATTTTATTAAAGCATCCAAAGACGATAAATCAGGATTGGTGCAGTACGTAGCAGCCTTAACGAAAATTAGGCTTAAGCGGGCTTTTCGTTTCCGCGTGTGTATATATAAAGGGTGGGACGGCAGTTGGCTTGCACAATTCGGCAGTGCCGTATCGTCGAGCGAACGGAATGGAGGTTGTGTTCGTTTCGTGGGCCCCAGTGGAGGACGTTACACAACACGATAGTGGTGCCACCGTAGGATTTGGCTGTGGCCTTTTTCTGAACCCGTCTGTTTTCTAAAGATCGGATTTCCAAGATTTAAAGCATGGATACTGCTACAAACGTATAATGCGCAAGAGCCTGAATGTTGCCAAAAACATGGGTCCGGGGACTGTACCTTAATGAGTGGTCAGTATTACGGTCAACTATGTGCGCGCTACCCCGAGGACTGCGTCACCTCACGTCTCAGACAATTGGATTTCCAACGTTTAGAACCGAGGGATACTGCTCTCAGAAACGTCAGCATCTGAGGTCAACTGTTTCCAGTGCTTTGCAAAGGTCTATTTCGCCTATCTTTTCGAAGTTCCAACACTCGAATTTTTAACATTTAAAGAATTAATGTGGTTGTGCCAAAAAAGGGGCTAGAGGCGATTCGAGTCAGGCACATTGCCTTAAAAACGAGACGTGGGACCACGCTGCACAGTGATACTGAGGTATGGTTCGTGGTATGGGCTTTATAACATCCGCTTCTTTGTGTCTAGGTTACCAACGTTGATGTTTGTGTAAAGTGATACGATAAAGCAATTATTATTACGATTCACAGCCAAACTTGTGACGTCGTGGTCAAAGATGGGCGTCTCCTAAAGTTGCTCAGTTTCCACCATTGTCAGATTGAGATTTTTGGGTAGTGTGTCACATCCTGGAGATTCCTACACGTTCCTCAAGTTTGCGAGCGCTTCACTGTTGATTCGCCTTCGCTTCAAATTTACTCCTGACCGAACATTTCATGTGTGTTTCGTTGAACACGAAAGAGGTGTTGGTTATTTAGCTTTCGTCGTGGCGTGTTCAGTTGGTGTGTGGTTCATGGTGGTCACGTTTCAGAGGTTGCGCTGATTGAGTGAGCGAAGCGAACGAAAATCAGCGTTTGTCATCAGAAACTGCATTTTTTCTTAAACACTTTTAGTAAGTTGTAGGATAAATATTTATTCAGTAGTGGAAATGACCGACTTTCTACGTTGGATAAAAGAAAACACGTGAAACACTACTGCTATATTGAACCTATTTGACCATTTTTAGTTTTGTTTATCATTTGTATTATGAACTGTGCACTAAGAAAAACGCGCACATTATTCGGATCACTTCCTTGAAACATTTGTTTGATAAATGTTGCTGAGAGTGTCTGTCAGCACCATATGAGTTGTAACAAGAAATCTCATCGAGCGCAGCGAGACGCGGCAGATGAGCGAGTGAAGCGAGCGACTCCGCTAGTTCTTAGTTATTCGCATAGATTATTTGCAAATTTTTAGGCGTGTTGCTACAGTGAAAATATGGAAAAATGTGCAGAATTAAAAATAGTGGAGAAAGTGATATAAAATTTGAAAATTTAGGAATCGAACTTCACATTCAGTAATTGTAATTCCCCCTCTCCCTTTTCCCAAAGTTAACGTAAGCCTGAAAAGTGCTTGAATTTTAACTTGCGACTTGAAAATTTGTGACTTGAATTTTTTTTTCAGTAATCTTTTTTTACTTTTCTGACATGAGTAAAAGACTTAAGTAAAACTTAAGTTTACTCTGATATACAAGTAATAAATTGAGAAGTCACAAATTTGGATTATTCTCGGCCGATGGTTTTTTTTTCTTTGGTGGAGGAGGGGGAGGAGGATTTCTACTTTGGCGTTAAATTCGGCCCGTGTTGAATAACTAAAACTATTGGCGCATGTCTGCAGAGTGAAATCTCCTGTAGGATATTTTTTTCGTTCCTTCTATTATTTTAATCGTATACTTTTCTGGCGATTTTGCGTCACACGTAACTCGAATTCAAAGAAAATTTGAGTGTAAGTGTGACTAAACCTGTCTTAATTAAAAAGCTGTTTTAAAGTGTGAAAAGGTGAAAAATTAAATATTCCTTGAAATGTCGTGAAAAGTTCGTGAAAATTGTTGTTGATGGTGCGTGCAAGTCATGGTATTCGCAGTTAACGAACATCTTGTTCTGCTGTAGTTTTTTTTTAATTGAATTTTAAATGTTAATGGCAATTTTATGAAAATACTATTGTTCAAATTAAATCCAGAATGCGATGATCACACGTGCAATGAAGTTCTAACAACTGGAATGAGCAGTTGATGTATTTTGAAACTGGCACTACAACAGGGTTCGGAACAGTTACAGTTGAAATAGTGACTTTTTAGTTCAAACAGGTGACCCTTCTGCCGTTCTTCAAAGCACTATCAATTTCTTCCTGCCATCTTCCTGATACCAAGAGGAAAATAAAATAAAATGAACCTCTCGAATGTTTGAGAACCGTGCACCTTTGAGAACCAAAGAATTAGTTTTCATGCCCTTACAGAATGTGTTCGTAATACGTAGTCTAACCGTTACCCGCATGAAGGCCGTGTTGATCCTCGGTTCCAGAACTGTGGCATGCCAGAAACATGCGTGGCAGCTCGGCTTGGTTAAATGTACCAATTGCTGGGTATTACATAATGTTTTTAAAAAAGTGACTGAATGGTGGAACAAAAGTGACCATTTCAGTAAAAAAAAAAAACCTCTTAAATAAAGTGATTTTTAATTTAAATAGTTACCTGTTCTTAGCTCTGTAAGTATAAAAAATCTCGGAAGTTTTAGTTGTCAGCAGTGCATAGGCCACAGTTAAAAACAATTGTTAGGTGTGTGGCAAATCTTTAAAAAAAATATGATCGGGATTGTATTAAAAATGTGGAAAAGTATGTGACGTTTGGAACATGCATGGAATTATTATTTTCTTTGAAGAATATGTAATCGGTCGATGGAATTCTCGAGTTTCATGGAGAAAGATGGCTCTGTCGTTGAGTACTTGGTGAGCTGAGTTTCGAAATGGCAGAAATACTCAACGTTTCGTGAAAAATCCCAGCCTTTGGGATTCATTTATCAAACTTGCGTTTTGATAAACGCCGAATCAGGGACGTACTGGCCATACGGGAAAACGGGAGGCCGCCGACATGTTTTTCATGATGACTGATTTCCACGAAATGCAACAAGAGAGGGGCCTAGAGGGGGTTAACCATTTCCCGGGGCTGATGGCCCTCCCGGTAGGCCCCTGTGCCGAATGAAACGTAGTGAGCTATTTATTAAAGGGTTATTTTTAATAATGGAAGGTTTCACCCGCTGGAAAAATAATTTCATTCTTTCACCGAATATTCAAAACCATACGAGGCTTAACAAGATGAGATAAATCGAATTGCCACGAGAAGAGTGCGAGACCTTCTTTTAGGCATTTCTACTGGAATTACAACGTCCGTAAAGTGTTTTACCTTCTAAACTGCAAACCATAGATTCATGTACGTTTGAGCAGAAAGCTGTCACTTTTGATTGGATCACAGTTTGATGATAGGTGAAGAAGTGGGTCCACTTTTCCACTCGACGTTGGAAACCCGTTTTGTCGACGACCCTTTTTCTTACGTCACCTTTTTTACCCTTTTCTATTTGATGACAGAAATTATTCCTGAATTACCAGTAACTAGCGGAGTCGCTCGCTTCGCTCGCTCATTCCGCGTCGTCTCACTCCCTTTCCCTCCCCCTTCTAGGTCTCGCCCCCCCCCCTCACTAAGTTGCCGTTCGGTCGGTAGATGGCATCGTATGTTCGCGCTGCTGGACGTTGCGTTCTGGGCGCAGCTACTATCTCAGCGGGCCTTGGCTGCTATTCTTATAATTTGCCGTTCCGTCGGTAGATGGCATCGTATGTCCTGCTGGCTGCGCTGCAGATGCAGATGACTGCTTCGTATGTCCTGCTTTGCTGCTGCTGCTGGCTGCCTTGCGGATTTTGTGTAATTATATATATAGATAATTACTACAGGTGCCTGGGTTCATTTTGATAATTTTTCTCTTCACGAGTTGCATTCCGAACTGGTGTTTTTATCGGCTTGAGAATATAACGAGTGATTACGAAAAAATATCAGTACTTACAGTAGGTTTGAGCGATATTCGGAACGGTAATACCATCTTGTAATAAAAATAAGGTGAAGGGACTAAGGTAAACAATATATCTGAGAATTTGTGTTTTCTTTCTGCAAAACGACCACCATGCTTGACTTAAACTGAAAAGACCACAGCGTACCTTCTGCTTTAGTAACTATACAGATCGAAGCTTTTCTGAATGGTCGCTGACAAACAAACCACAGGTCTATACAGTATAACACACTTAGAGGACGCTGTTTGTTTTATGCCCTTATTAGAGAAATGACGTCAGCTTCGTTAATCTTCGGGTTTTTACGGAAACACGAAGCTGCGTCTCGGCAGGATTCGGGAATAGTTATGCCCGTTTACGGAAATGACGGTTGCTTTCGTGAATCGTCGAATTTTTACGGAAACACGTAGATGCTTCTCGGTTAGAATAGGTTTAATTTAGTGTATCAGCAACATAAAAATGAAGTTAGGCCTAATACGAAGTGCTAATGCCGAAGCGAACGAAATTACAGGGTAGTTGACGAAATGCGATGGGGGTTAGTATCGCTACGCCAAATAAACCAAACATAAATATTATATATAAAACCAAAGACCATAAATCAAAGTTAATTCGTAAATCGAAATTGTAACATTCATAGAATAGTTTTGTGGAAAGAAAACAAAAATTCTCAAACCGAATTCCACTCGTGCTTCTATGAAATGTATAATTTGTGCGTTTTAGCACTCAACTCCTTTCCAACAAATTTCTCTCGATCGAAATTAAATCTGGAATTAAGTTTCTTGCTAAAACACACAAATCATCGATTTCATAGAAGCGCTCGTGGCTTTTTAGCCGACAATACCAAATGTGGTAAATTATGATTGGTTTTCTTCGTAGTTCAAATCTAATGCTTTCAAAGGACAAGTAAGACGTGTGTATTACAAAAATAGACCATTTTAATAGACACTAATAATAATAGAAATCCGTTACATAATGCGTTTTATACAATATTGAGAAAGTTAAATTCTTTTCGGTTTTTTTTTTGGTATCATTTTTTTCCTCTAATGCCATTGCTAAACGAATCAGTGAACTTAACCACCATTTTTACAACTAACTTGAATTTTTTTTAGTAAGGCATTTTTATAACCCATGTTGGAAAAAAACCTCTACGGCTTTCAGCAAAGCCCAACCACACATTTTCGTGCTGTAACTTTAGCAGCAGTATAATTAACTCTGCGTCATTACAAGCAGAAAATATAGTGACTAATGGTGGCTTATTCCCTTATTGTATATAATAAAATATTTTTATTTGCCTGCTGCAGAAAGTATATCCCACTTTCATTTAAGCCTAAAGTAATATAACATCCGTTTAGTCGATGTTTGTCTATTTGGAAAATATATTAAATAATTTATGCGTATAATTTAACACGATTCGCACATTCGTGGCATCTCGTAGCACAAAATTATACTATAATTGAGAAACATTGCATTCTTTTTTAATATTGTATTAAACCCCGTTTTCAACTTTTTTTGTTTTTAAAAAGTATCTAAAGAGGTCTATTATTCCATTTAACTGAACAAAAAACGGATTTCCGTTTAGAAGAAAAAACATTAGAACTCGTATCCCCATATTACAAAAATAAAAACGGATTTGACTTCACTCAATGCAACGAACTATGATTTGAACTCCAATTCCAGGGAACAAGGACTGTTTTTACTCAATGGTTACGTAAGAACGTGAACGCAGTTTGTGTTGGAAATGTTTAATGTTTAAAAAAAACTATTAAAAAATGTAATTTTTGTTTTCATCGACTTGTATGACTCGTATTTAGTAAGGCCTGTTCATGTGCTTCAGTCTTAGGTGCTATTCACTGTTGCTTAAGGCTAAACTCTTTCTTAATATTGCTTTATATACTGGTTTTATTTGTGTTTTCTTTTATTTTTTAATCTAAGACAATGTAAAAACGCCTCTTATTGCCTTATAATATTCAAGTTTAGTTCTACGTATTTTACTTTTAAAGTATTATAAATTGTATAATAAAGCATTACAGAGTGCACCACAAATTAATCTTTGTGTATTTGTTAGGTAATAGTGTTTTCCATGGATTACGGACTCAAAATATGTCCTTTTTTTTACCTTTTACTTTTTAGATTGGCAGAAAACTGAAGTGCAGAAACAAAGGGAAAAGCTGCTTCTTGATGAATTGGTGCAAATTGTTAATAAAAGGGATGAATTGGTGCAGCATTTGGACACGCAAGAAAAAGCGTAAGTGAACAAACCTTTCATTCTCTAAAACGCTCCCAAATTATTTGCATTGAATTTCCGCCAAAATACGTGTTTCACATATTTGTTGTGTTTTACCACAGTATTGTAAAACCGACCTTTCTGAATGTTAGTTAAAAGCTGGAAAAAAAAATTCAACAACTTACTTAGATTTTTTTAGTTCGGTATTTATGTAACCTCTGTGCCTGTTGGAAAGAAGACACTACAACCTTCAGCAAAACCTTATCACATTTTTTATTGTAACTATAGCAGCACTATAAACACAACAGCACTTAAAACAGACGCAAGTTTCTCAATTGTACATTTGATTATTTAAATTAAAAAATCATAAATTTTTATCCGTGTACATTTTAACAAGTAAATGAAACTTCAGTGGTGTAACCCTCTTTTTACGGCACACTTGGCGTTTTTGTTTGTAAGCCATGTACTTTTTTTATAAAGTTATAAATAAACTAATCAACTAATATTATTAATAAACTAATTCGTAATAATGATAATGCTTCTTCACGGTTCCTTAAAGTGCAGTTGAATAATTGTTGACTACAAGCATTATTAGCATTTCTTTAGTCTATGTCATGTGGTTGGCGTTTCCTCATTGACATTGTTCCCTAATTACCATGTTTAAAACAATGTAAAACAATAAAATTGATCGTTCTAACTCTGGAATAGCTCGACCAAATGAAACAGTGGTCTCTTTGAGGATGAAGGACAACGAAATTAGATCACGTTTCAGATTTTAGGTAGTTTTTTTGAAACCGTGGCACCCCAAGAAGAAGAACAACAAAAAGAAATGAGCTGTTGTCAAATTGTGTCTGGCTCCCTACTTCTATACATTTGCGCAGAATTGCATAATTTTTGGTATAAATATACCTTCCATACTTATCTACTACCAGGCCAAGTTTGGTCGAAAAATGTTGAATAGGAATGGAGATATTAATATTTTTAGTTTTGCTAGAGTGACTTCAATCATGTACTTGGCTATCGCCGAGTGCAAGTTATTTGGCAGTCTCATTGGAAAGCGTTAACCTTCATGAATCCTATTGAACTGCGAACAGATTAATTTGATTAATAGGAAAAGGAAGTTTTTAAATGAAACTGGTACGAGTTTATTTCACAGTAGTTTTACTTGTAGGATGAATGGGTCATTCGTTGAGGCAAGTTGGGTTCATGATGGTAGCCGAAGAGTATGGTAGAGAGCATGTCGCGTTTCGTTGGAGCTGTTTGCAAGCCGTCATGTGGCGCCATCTGTGGGTGGAAGGTTGCAACGTTCGATTGTGGGATGTCAGGCTGCTTGCGAAGAGACAGATGTGTGTCATTCGTGTCATCATGAAATATAATATATTTAGGTCTAACTTCGATACAAAAAAAATAGCAAAAAAAAAGTACAGCAGTGCCCATTGATGTGAAAAACTAAGTAAAATGAAAAATTAAAGGA
>JAHWFP010050674.1:38153-55503 GCA_023313725.1 Lithobius niger | reverse complement strand
GAACTTGTGGCATGAACTATTTATTGGTGTCGATAGGTGCAAAAAAAAAAATAATAATAATGCCGTTACAAAGAATTGTTTTACTGACCAACGTTATCGATAGCAGTAATTTTTTTCGTCTTTCATTTCCTAGCGGGGGGGGGGTGTACCTCCCTCAAATACATCTATCTTATACATATATATATATATATATAAATATTTGGCTTGTAAGCAGACTTAATGTGGGCTCATGATGAAACAAAGAAAGCTTCAATAATGCTGGCTAATGTTGGCCTATCAGCTGTACCCACCAAGAGGGTGAGTAGGGTCATTCTTGGCACGGTAGCAAAAAAAAAAAGGCGAGCGGCCGACAATGAGAACGGATATGCGCTCTGACAATAATTAGAAACAAAAACTCAATAATGCTGGATTTATGGATGTATGGATTATGTAAAAGATATAAAATTGACCGAACTAGTTTCTCCGTATGTAAAATTCTTTCTATTTCTATGTATTATATTTAATGGTGATCGAGACTGAGCAGTGGTGGAACTAGTTGTCTAAAGAAGGAAAGGGGAACCTGGCAAAGTCCTTGTCAACGTGTGCCAGCCAAGTTACTAACTTATTCAGAGGTTATGGAATCTATTTCAGACATTATCTTGTCCCTGTCCAATGATTACGTGCTGCCGGTTCGATTCCAGGGTTTGCCCGCCCCACCTTCATAGACTTCATTTTCCTTCTGAACCATGTATTAAAGTTCAAAATTGAGCTCGTATCCAGCAGTTTGAATCTGATGATGTTTGGCACCAAAAAAGTTATTTGAAAAACTTAACTAATTTCTGTAAAAGTTACGTTTTGTGCTGGTGCTGTTTTTTTTTAAACATAACATGTCACCATTAAGAAAAAAAGGAAATATATTAGAAATTTGGTTTGAGGTGGGGAAATGGGAATTTAAAACGGGGTCGGAATTTCCTTTTGAGGATTGCTGTTTTAGGGGGTGAATTGGAAATCTGCATTATATTAGCCGTAGCGCGGAAATGAAGAGGAGCAGGAAGTGACGTCAGAATGTAACGTCACGTGAATTTAAAGGGCAAAACTATTTTTGGCACCCTCTATATACTGCTACTGCTATTGCGTAATAGCCTAAAATGCATTGCATGGCATGAGTCGGGGAGTTAATGTCATCGCAGGTTAACCGGGAGACCTGTTGCAAGAGTAGGGTGAAGCCTGGTACGGGAATAATTTAACTCTGGATAGATTCTTAAAGCCGAAACCCAAGGTTAACTGAGATATTTATAATCATCCAGACGGACCACATTGTGGAAGGAGCGGTGGAGACATAACAGGAGGAAACAATCGACGTGTGTCTCATGTTTGGATGGAGAGGAGGGAGGGATGGATTATAATTGGTGAGATACTGCTTTGCAGGTAACATCAAGGAGTGGCGAGGGCATACCTGGGAAAAAGAAGCTGCTTTGCATGTCTTGCGATGCATAACAAACTACGTAACAAATCAAAATTAAACTACAACGAAATCATTTCTTTAAGCAGCAACTTAAAGATTACCCACAGACTACTAGACCAGCACAAATTTTGCGGTGTACTTCTCGTTTGATTATGTTGGCAGGTCTGCTAAATAGCCCACGAACCTTGCAGCGAAATTAGCCTTTTGTTAGCCAAATCAAAATTTAATGGTACAAATGATGAAAATCCAAACCCGTTTGTGTGCCTTTTATCTGAAGCAACATTTTCTTAACATACTATAAACTATAACAACTACCTACAAGGTGTACCTTGCACCTAACTACCTGCAAGGTGTAATTTGCACCTAATTGTGTCTAACTAACTACAAGGTGTACTTTGTACCTAACTACCTACTAGATGTGCTTACAAGGTGTACCTTGTACCTAACTACCTACTAGATGTACCTACAAGGTGTACCTTGTACCTAATTGCCTACACGGTGTACCTTGCATATAGTTAAATACATGGTACACCTCCCGTGAGGTTTAGTCCTAGTCCAGTCCTATTGAAACGTGTTACATTCATTCCTATTAGTTCCGTTCAAGTCTTCAGAGGGCGCCACGCATTCCAGCTGGTAATTTTTGCTCATTTCTCACCCCAAATCTAAGTAAACTAAATTACAACTAAGCTAAACTAAATAATAATTAAACACAAGCTAGTTTCGTTTAGTTTAATTTTAGGCTGAAAACTGAGTAGAAATTCCAACATAAAACTCATGGCGCCCCTCTATAAAGTTAGACGGAACTAATAGGAATGAATCCAAGACGTTTCAGAAGGGGTCTCAGTCACTAATTCTCCTCCCCTACCCTATAAATTCTTGACAATAATAATTGAAATAAGAAAAAAAGGAGCTTTACATGCATGTTTGTAATGAAAAGGTCATATTTTTGCTTTAGAGATTTGGCTAGTTCTTGCGTTAATATTTCTTATGCAAAATTGTAGCATTTTGGCTATTTGGTTAATGTCTGCTGAAACTATTAGTGTTATTATGGGGATGATGATTGATTCCATGCCAGTAGTGTTGAAATTTAATGTCTTGTTGTTGAGTTAACGCTGTATCAACTGATTCATCGTACATCTGTTTTGGATTACAAAACGGAGGGTGAATGTTCGAAGGAAAAAAAAAAGTTGGCGTTTTTTAAACCTGAGAAAACAAATTCTTTGATTTGTCGATAAACCCTACGACGACTTTTATTTTATTTTTTGTTGAGTCTGAGATTAGCTTTAGTAGGGTCCTGTTTTTTTTTTTCCTTTAACTTTCAACGAAGATTTGTCAGAATTTTTTTTTGCTGGTTTTGTTTTAAATCTTTGTCGGTCCATTCGAGCGTTGAGCTGTCAAAAACTGTGAAGGGAATTTGGGGTGGTGAAGAGAGTGTAGGGTGCTTCCTTTTCGTGTAGCGTTACCGAGGGAACGGAGCGACTTTCACTTGTCTTGCGAAGGGACTTATGGGATCGCAGCGGGATGCCCTCTCGTGAAAGGAAGCCGCATCTCAGTTGGTGTCAACGACGGCGCTCTTGGAATCGAGTGACTTGTCTTCCCGCCAGGAGTATCACGAATCTTGAGTTTTGTCATTATCAACAGCGACACGGGCGCCACATTGTGGAGACGAGGGTGAACTATTGATGTTTGTCAATATGGATGTTCGGTTAGAAAGTTCGTAACGTTCAAGAACGTCTTTTCTCGATCAGGTCTTGAGCTTTTGGAACTTCGTAGATTGCGCTTCGATCTTATTTTAACGTTTAAAATTTTACATAACATAATTTCTATTGATCTACCTTTCTTCGATCTTGCGCAACGATCTCGTATCACCAGGGGTCATCCTTGGTAGCTCGCTGTTCAGCTCTCGTCTCGACTGCAGAAAAATTTTTTGGGGAGTTCGCGTAGTATCCGTTTGGAATGTCCTACGTTCTAAAACAGTCTGTGCTAGTTCTTTAAGTGTTTTTCGTAAATTGTTGCTGGAAGACCTGTCCCCTTTCTTTAATAGACCGTCTTAGGAGTTTTCTTAATAACCGTCCTACTTTTCCACGGTGCGGTGTTAGCGGCTGATAGCCCTGCCGCAGCCGACCACTTATCGTGGTAAATTTATTTTATTATTATTATTATTATTATAAACCCGTCAGTTAGTTCATGTATAAACGATATTTGTACGAGAAGATATTGCGATAATGAATTTCTGCCGAGTTCCTTCCTCTTATAAATTATTGGTGTTATTGTTGTATGTATTCAAAATTAATGGGGGGGAAGCTATTGTCTAATACCAATTTCGTTCGTAATAAATAAAGCATTGAATTTTTGCTGCCTTGCCGAACTGGACCGTGATTTCTCGTGCCAGCTTGTCTCCATTTCAGAAAGTGAATAGCATGGTTCGGTTCGGTCCCGCACGTTGCAGCCCAATTCGCTTTATGTGTGCATGTGAAACCAGGGACGTCCCTGGTGGAACCAGTGTGTGTCGCCCCGCGCGCCACGAAACTTAAACAAGAACGGTGACCGGATGGCGGAATGGGAAGAGAAGGAGAAGGAGGAAAGGAAAATGACTATCGAGGTGTTTCTGGAGTTGATAAGGAGCAGATGGGGAAAACATAGCCGGTCGCACGTTGCATTTACTGCATGTGAGATCAAACACGCACCACTTGTTCACAACACTCGTTTGGCGAGTTCAGTTAGGCCTAATTTAGATGTTAAACTAGACTTTACGCTCTCGTGGCCCTCCCCCCCCCCCCCAAAAAAAAACTCTGCGGGGACTAAACCTGCAGTGCTACATCGTCGGTCTGTACATGCCATGGTGTACCTTGTACCTAACTACATGCAAATTGTACCTTGTACCTAACTACGTACAAGGTGTACCTTATATGCAACTACCTACAAGGTGTACCTTGCACCTAACTACCTGCAAGGTGTAACTTGCACCTAATTGTGTCTAACTTCCTACAAAGTGTACCTTGTACCTAACTACCTACTGGATGTACTTACAAGGTGTACCTTGTACCTAATTACCTACAAGGTGTACTTTGCATATAGTTAAATACAAGGTACACTTCCCATGCGGTTCAGTCCTAGTCCATTTCCGAGTGTTTGGTTCCCGCCTTGTTTTGCTCTTGTCCCTCTTTCTTTTCCTTTCCAATGGTTTCGTTTTCCCTTTAGTGCAACTATAGACTTTCCGAACGCGGGTCGGGGCGGGAGTGTGGACAAATGGCTTAATCGAGCGGACTGAACACACAACAAGTAAACGCTCAATTGGGGTCGGTTGTGCTGGGGAGCGGAGGGGATGGCGGTAAACTGCGTTCACCGACAGATCGTTTTCAAATGGGTATTTTTAAAATCGGCCAACATTCATCAAGTCTTGGCGTTCGAGCAGTGGTCCAATACTTGACTTGCTGTGAGGGAATATTAACCATAAATACTAAACCTCAAAAGGTAAAATTACTCACCATTTTATTTTGGTCTGAACTGGGTTCAATGAAGCTTTGCACCCGCCAAGGTCTGCGGTTGCGTGAACGTGGGTCGGACGGCAAACTTAGTGGCAGCCATTTTTGCTCAGGTGTGAAGAAACGACCTAAAATGGTGGCTGGTATCCTTTTTTTTATTATAAATACTTCAACTCTCAATAAAACAATACTTCGACTCAGTGGTCCCCTGCTATTTTTAACCCTATCCACAATTTCTGTCGCATGGATATATTTTAATATTTAGTTCCATAAAGGACCAGTTTAATGTTTAGGGATAAGGAAGCAATATGGCTGCCTTCGCCTGCGTGCTGATGTGTCTACATTTTACCTTTATGGACCGTTTGTTCAGCAAAGTCGCGCCATTGAAAATCAACACTTTCTGTATATGCACAGCCACCTACAGTAAAGGCCGGACCAGATCAAGACAAATTAGGCAAGTAAAATCAACCATTGACATTGAAGGAAGCGCAAGTTTGCTAGGTGCTGCCATCTCTACACCAAGCGGCGAAATTTCAAACTAACCGACCAGGGTTCCAAATTCTGTCAACGGATAACGCCACTTGGCAAACTTGCCGCGTCGTTATTTGATTCGCCGTTTTGCGGAGCATTGTTGGAGGCAAAGATGATACGGCCTTTACTGTAGGTGGCTGTGGTATATGCCATTAAGTGAAAGAAGGCTACGTTAAGGGTTTTTACCTGTGGCGATAGGCTACTTTCATACCACTTCCCATTTAAGTACATTGAATGTTAGTTTCTTTTTTTTTCTTCGCTTCATTAATTGGAATTATCATTTAATTCCAAAATTCCAATCGGTTAATAAAATTAACGAAATGTATTATGCTCTCTACCTAAAACGTCGTGTCTAATCATTGGAAGGCCACAAGACGAACTACTGCGAAAGCCTTTGGCATGAATATTTTCATTAACCAAGAACGAAAGTTAGAGGTTTGAAGGCGATCAGATACCACCCTAGTTCTAACCATAATTTCCAAGAAAAAAAAAAGTTCCAGGTGAATTCTCATGTTTTCATTCGAAAGGTAAGAATGGCATATAGTGAAACTTTTTTTTTTTAATTAATTTCTTCAAGTCTTTTGCAAACTGATCAACTAATGCTCTTATAAATAGAAAAAAGCCTAAGGAGGCAGGCAAACCTGAGGGTTTGAACCGGGACCCTCCGGTCATGGCAGGGATAGATGATGTTCAGAATAGCTTGGGTGTCTCTCCAATATTCTGTTCGGCCCTTAACACTTTCCATTCCCCAGTGTGGCATTCTTATGTTTTAAAAACGTTCATTTTTCTTGATACCTTCCTTTTTACTTTATTGTCCAAGACTTCCTCCTGCTTTGGATTACTGGTCTCAGATTGGCAGACCTTTTTTCTCCTCATGTCTCTATAAACTAGAAAGTGTCAATGCAAACTTACGAAGTGGAGCCTTGTAGTATTTGCCACAGGACTTATATATAGTGAACGTCTTAAAAGGCTTAATCGTACCACTCTTCGAGCCTGTTTCTAAGGAGGAAACCTTATTCTCGTCTACCAAATTCTAAGTTTTCGTCTTGACACCATGCCTTTTCCTTTATTACTAACGAACAATTTCTGCAATTGAGGACAGCGTTTCAACTTGCAGGATCTCACTTGCAGACTTGTCTGTCGCAGTATTTCTTTACAGAACGTGTTGTTCAATCTCGCAGCTCCTTAACCGAACATTTCGTTTTTCTGGCCCTTCGCTGAACAGATTGAAGGCTAAGGCTTGGATGTTTCGATGCAGTGATTTTCCTTTTCGGTGGTTGGGAGGTTGGTACTTTTAAGCTATAGGCTTGGTACTGTCACAATCAGTTGTAGTCCATTCTTGTAGGGGTTGCTATTTGCGTGTTCTTGCGTAAATCACTATCGGCAAACATTTCGAAAATTTGAGGTGTTTAAAGTTCAGAGTTGATCGGACTGCCGGCCCAACAGGTTCAATCAGGTTGTTTTCGGCCCGGTGACTGGGTGTGAGCATTTAACCCGGGGTTTCGGATCAGGCTGATTACTGTGGCTGGCTTAGAGCGCATGTAACCAAGTCGCCATTTCAAACGTCACAGATTAAAAAGAAGAGGCTAATTCTATCCCGAGAGGGACTACCAAATAAACTGGTTTTAAAGAATATATTTTGTCCGTAAGTTCTGTGACGGCTTGAAGAAGCCATCTTTTTGCTGAATATTACTTAAATTGAATTGTTAACTGTTAGCGTTGTAAGTCTCGATAGTTTTTATAAATTTAGTGAAAAACTGGCCCTGGTGTTGAACCTTGTCATTGGGTCATGGATCAGTCCCAGGGACCAGGTCGTAGGTCAACTCAGACTTCCGACCTGTTACTACAGTTCCTGTATTTTTTAGACCTTCCTATTTTTTTCCCTGTATTTTCACTATTTTCTCTTACATTATCCTATATATTTTCAACAACCATTTTTCATATTACGAAATTGGTTCGTTGCATCAACTGCTTGCTTGACTCAAAACAATGCTGCAAATGTCGAAAATGTGCCTGCCGTGCAAGCAGAGAAATCTGGAGCTAATGGCCTTCTTCCTTGGGGCCCCACGTCTGCTTGGACGTGCTTGGGCGCGCTGAGGTAATAACAGTTATTAAAACACAATATTCTGGACAATGGTTAGTTGCTCGTATTATTTGCAAAAAAAATGATGGAAGATCTCTAATCAAAATGTGCCCATTTGTATATTAAAACTTCCAACATTGCACTTTCAAGCTAGTATTGAACGAAGTAGGAAAAGAAGAAAGTTCCTAAATTTTCTTTTCAATCTGCTTTACAGAAAAAAATTCTATATGTCTGTGCTGTGGATTACCTATGGCACGCCTGCCAGCTGGACTCGCTCAAACGTTGCCAAAAACGTTTAGGTGGTGGTGTAAGGCAACTCTGTGTATTGGGAAAGATGGAGGATGGCTTCATTGCGTTACGGTTTCCTTGGTGGGAGGCCATGTTTAATGGTGAATCCATCCATTACACGTGGAATTCATTGCCCCCGAACGGTTGTATGTGGGGTGGTGGGTTGTATGGGTGTAAGGGTGTCTGCTTGTGGCACCCGTGGAATCTGCGCTATTGTGCTCCTTCTCTATTGGCCTGGGGGCCACCCAGCAACAGAAAAAGACCCCGGGTCCGTTGGATACAGCGTGTTAGGGACGGGCCGCAGATGCCTACCCACGGTCGAAGAGAGTTTTTGTGATGGGCTGGGGAGGGGAAATGAAAATTTGAATCTTGTTCGATTGCTGATCCACATGTTGTGATTTGGGACGTCATTTTTGTAAACTTAAAGGCGTCCGTTCACCATCTCTATAGAGCAGTGACACGACGTAGTATTATTGTATATAACTCTATGCTGGAGCCGTAATGGGTTAGCTGCAAGGTGCACTGCAGGGAGGAACAGAAGGGGGTCATACTGAAGCCGATGCTGTGAAGAGTGATTTCTTAGACCTAAAACGCGCGATTTTTGTTGTTGGAGAAAACAACGTTTTTTTAAGCTTAAGAAATCCGTTCTTCCGTTGTTTTCCCCTCCATTTTTATGTAGTGCACCTTGTAGTTATGCACTCCAAAACCCATACTGGTGCCAATATGGCGGCAAATGTCACTGCTCTATAGCGTTGCCCATATTCTAAACACAGCATCCACGTTCCAGATTCTCCGTCATCCAATAGGCTGATGTGGGTCACGTGATCTCATTTTAGTTATGCAAATTCGCGGCGCTGCAGCGAAGTGTTGTTCTTTTTTTCAATTTCCCGCTACTTTCTTTATATTGCTCGAAGATTCTGCGGTGCTGCATCTAGGAGATCAAAAGGTGAAAAGGTGCCTTTAACGCGTGTAGTGTTATGTTGAGAAGTAGTCCTGAATTAAAATAAAAGTTAGGAACTCAAATTTGTAAAATGATTGAAACTATTTTATTCGATTAATTTTTAATACGTCCTGATTGTTAGAGATAGGTTCTGGGTCACGTTGGATTGCTGACAATGCTGCTAACCTTTCTCTTCTCCCTCCCCCCCCCCCCAAAAAAAAAACCCGCCAATTCCTGATAATTTACAGTGATTCGAGTTTTGCGACGCCTATCACAGAGAGCGCGACCATATCACAATCGGGATTTAGGCTTGGCCTCAAAACCAAGGCGTTGTCGGATCGATTCTCGTAATGTTGCTTGCATTGCTTATAGTGGTATTACTTTACGCTCGAGTTTCGACGTTTTAATTAACACGGAAAAAAAATACCTGCCCTGTCTATTAAAAGTAGGCCTATTCAACAAACTGAACCGTCACCGTGTAGCCTACGTAAAGCATTTGCCTTTCTGAGATATTTCAATCAACTGACGTCTTGCACCGACAATGAAGCACCAATTGCCAACGATCTTGCTCCCTTTATTTTGGTTGGGCTTCAATCTAGTCGGCCATCCGCCCCAGTGTCACGTTACTTTAGGCCTAAATTAACGAGTGTTGTGTGGCTCAACAGTTGATATTACGCATGTTACGTTAGACCTTCAGGCCTTCTAAAGTTGCAGTCTTAACTCCACGACTCAACGGAGAGTCCTAAAGACCGGAAGAGACGTCACATTTCCGTACTGATGTATTTGCAAGGGATTGTGGGAGACATCAGAAGTTACGACTTGAAGAGGTGTTGGATTTCCATCGCATTTTTGATGGATTTTTCCATCACAATGTCTCCAATGGAGTAAAAAACAACGGTAACAGATTATGTGAAGGCAAACCAAGCGTGCTTCATAAAAATACAAGCAACGTTTCGAAAATTTTCAATTTTTGTCATCAGGTTAGCAATAAAATTAAAGCGTGGCAAAAGCCACTAAGTTATCCTACATTAAAAGCATAAAACAGTAATTTAAAACGGATAAAAACCACCAATTTCTCCCTCAAAAGAGGCAGAAATGACAGCCGAAAAGCAACGACCCACCTGCTCCGTTGGAGTGCCACGTCGCAGGTCAAGGTGTATGCAAATCGGGGTCACGTGTTTTATGCTTTTAATGTAGGATGCCTTAGTGGCTTTTGCCACGCTTTAATTTTATTGCTAACCTGATGACGAAAATTGAAAATTTCCGAAACGTTGTTTGTATTTTTATGTAGCACTGCTTGGTTTGCCTTCACATAATAACAATGTCTCCAACACATCCGTTGGTTTTGATGAATTGAGTTGGTGGTTTTGGAATGTAGTCTATACCCCCAAAGGAATTTATTCGTCAACACTGGCACCCGCTATGCTGCTAACGCGCTCTCGCTTTCGTTTGCAAAAAAAAAAAAAAAAAAAAAAACATATCGTTGTTGGAATGGTTGTCCATCTGCCCCAGCTACACGCAGTAGAAACATACGAGGTTACCAGGGTTCGCGTTGTGCATTCCTGTAAAAGACATATTCATACAAAAACCCCATAAACGTAAAGGGCTCCATCAAGTTTTCACCATAGAAAGTAGTGGTATCGGAGCCAATATGGCTGCCACCAAGTTTGTGGTCCGAACCGTGGATCACTCAATGTTAACTGACAATCACCGAGGGGTCAGTTAAGATTGTGTGATCAGGATTGGGATGGAAAACATTTTGGCTCTGATATCACTACTTTCTATGGCGAAAACTTGATGGGTCTCTTCCCCTTATGGGGTTTTTGTATGATATCACCCTTTTTGGTTATTTTATGCTTTTGCTGGTGGAATGGGAGTTATTACTGACATATTCTTCAACCATTAATTAAAAGACGAGATACGCGTGCTTTCAGGTGTCCTTTTATGTGTAGTTTTAGTGGTTATTCTGATTAATTTTCTGGAATAATGATTATAACTAATTGGATTCCATGATGTCTGATTAATTTTGGTATTGAAGACAAAATCCCAAAATCCCTTGCTTAATTTTATTGGTTTACGGACTTAAATCCAGAAATAGAGTAAAGAATGCATGTGGAAAATCTGAAAGGAATCGGATATTTGGTTCGAAAGTTATCGTGAATACACACAGTCAAGACAGACAAACATTATTACGGGGTGAGAAGCTACTTCGCTCTGCTTTGTACTGCACATTACTAAAAGTTGAACGTAGCGATAGTGTGCTCTTTAAATTATACAACAAGCGGCTGCAGTGACTATCTAGTCGCAACGGTCTTCTGTACATTTCCGCCACTGCAACATCGATCTCTATTACATAATCTTAAAGCAGTAACCATCATTATTGCCGGTAAAAATGTGTTAGCTTTTAGGCCTATTTTTTTACCTGCGTATTTAATTTTGTAAGTCGCAGCAACACGATGCGCCTCCCGACATACAGATAGTATTCACCGAATACCACATATATAGATCAGTGGTAGCGAGCAAAGTGACGACGGGAGAGACGTCATAATACGGTGTTGTTGAAGAAGCCAGCAGCCACTCGTGTGGTAACGTGATTTTAGGCCCAATTTTTTTTTTGGCCTAATTTTTTTTTCACGTGACGTGTTTATTTCGTATGTACCAGATAACGGAGAATTAGATTTGAAAGTAGGAGCCGATTCATCCATGCAGCATGGCGACGAGACCATTTTAAATGTTTGTTGTTAACGAAATCCTTTTGTGTTTACGGTTGCATGTTATCCTTTGGGTTTACATGCGACTAACAAATGTTATTGATTTATAGTGTCCAACGGCCTATCCTGAGTTCGCCCCAGAACGAATACAAATAATCGATTGTATGTTTTCGATAGCAGAGCACCTTGTTGATATCCTAGATGGTTACAAAAACAATGGCGGCCGTCGATTAAAGCCGCTCCCTCCAGGAAGATGAAGCCGCTCAAAAAATACATACAGAACTCAAGATACGCCGCGCGCACAATAGTTACGTCGAGAAAGCCTATTAGCTGTAAAAACGCAATGATGTTTTATTGTGCGTGCAGCGTATCTTGAGTCCTGCAGTATTTTATGAGCGGCTACATCTTCCTGGAGGGAGCGGCTTTAATCGACGGCCGCCATTGTTTTAGTAACCATCTAGGATATCGACAAGGTGCTCTGCTATCGAAAACATACAATCGATTATTTGTATTCGTTCTGTGGCGAACTCAAGATAGGCCGCGGACACTGAAACTAATGGTAAAACCATGTCATCTTTATCTGGTACCGTTGCGAAGTTGAAAAAAGTTACGGACAAAGTCGTTGGAATAGTCTTCTCAGCCGGTACGGCTGTACAGAAAACTAAAAAAGTAAACGAAGAATGCAAGGAAACCTTAGAAAGGCAAAAAAAAACAACAAAAAAACACGAAGTTGCGTGCACCACCCGTACACCGAATCCATACGCATGCTAGAAACGCAAGTCGTAATCCAGTTAAACACTTTTGGCTTCATACCCACCTGTAATTGCGAAACCGGAGAAGGTGGGGGGAAGGGGGGGGGGGGGCGGAAGGGGGAGCACAGGTATCATGATGTGTAGAGGGAGGAGGGAAGGATGATACAGCCTGGCCCATAAAGAGTAATCAGCGTGCAGTCACATGCTTAAATTTATTAAGCCCTCGCTTGGGTGTACAAACACATAAGATGAGAGAATTTATGACGCGGGAACAAGGTCTCGTTAGTGTTTTTCTCCTGCCTACCCCTCGATGACATGAACCCGCCCCTTAATAAGAAGATGGTTTATGGCCTATGGGCCTGCGGAGGGGAGGGGAGTGATGTAGACGGTCGTTGATGTTACATTTTATAGATTGTTGAATTTATGGTAAAATGAATGTATTGCATATGGTCGAAGAAAATTTTGTCATTACCCTATGTTTTCGTCATAGGCCGAATGGACTTATGTACATCGTCGTAGCGCTATTGCCCACACCTTCCGCGCTTGGTAAAATTGGTTCGTACGGTAACTAGAGCAGCGGAATAGAATAACACGACAGAATAATAGAAAATGTAACCTTAACGAGGTTCATCATTTTGGGCTATGCCTGAAATCTCTTGGAATAAATTTGACGCATGTAACGAAGAATTTTCGTTTATTTAATTTATTTTCTGTGTGTATAGTGGTGCTAAAAATTGTAAAGCTATTGTGTGCGCGGCCTATCTTGAGTCCTGGAAGGATTTTATGAGCGGCTACGTCTTCCTGGAGGGGGCGGCTTTAATCGACGGCCGCCATTGGTTTTGTAACCATCTTGGATATCAACAAGGCTCTCTGCTGCCAAAAACGTACTATCGATTATCTGTATTCGTTCTGGGGCGAACTCAAGATAGGCTGCGGACATTATAATTTTCGCTTACCCCTTCCCCCCCAAAAAAAATCTGGGGGGGGGGAGGAAACTACGAAAAGTAGAGGCAATAAGCAACAAAAGGTTTGTGTACATAATATCGGTAAAATTGGAATCCGATCGGAATTTTCAGCTCCGTTCTCCCCATTACAATATTTTCTGTCATGCTTTCTTAATCGTTGCATTATTACGGGTAAGCTGTCAATTTTGGAGTTTTATGGAGTAATTTATAGTTATTACGAAAAAAGCGCAACGTGAAGCGTGGAGCAAAGTGAGACAACTAAGCATGCTCGTATTTGGAATAGTCTCACCAGTCGTCGTGACAGCTGCATTTTTCTAGTAGCACACGTTTAAAAAAATTCTCAACAATAGTAATTTAGGCAATAATTCTCGAATACGAATTTTGTTTTATTAACTGTCCCATTCCGTTGTGTCGATTAGTCGGTGTTTTCGCAGGGGGCAATTCTTCAGAATTCTTAGGCTTGCTGAGAGTGACGATAGACTGCAGAAATTCTTCATATTTCACAATCAGCTTACTAACTGAACAACAAACTACAGAAATTCTGCAGATTTTATCTTCAGCTTTTAGCCAATCAACATCCTTTGAAAAACTGAAAGGACTACAGAAGTTACACCAGAATTATAACTTCCATCGTCCTAACAGTTTTGTTTCAAAACATGTTGATTGGCTAAAAACTTCGTAGAAAGTACAAATACGTACCTGTAGATAAAAGTTAATAGACGAGATCATTTTTATAATTTAATATATTTTATGTTTATGGAGTGTTCTTGCGTACATTTTACTAAAATTTGAAAGTAAACCACGCCTTATATATCTGCCGATATCTCAGATGAACTATAACTGCAGAAATTCTGCGGGTTTTACCTTCAGGTTGCTGAGAGTGAATAAACTGCAGATTTTATGATCAGCTTGCTGACTCAATAACAGACTACAGATATTCTGCAGATTTCATCATCAGCTTGTTTAGAGTGAACAACATACCACAGAAATTCTGCAGATTTTGCCTGCACCTTGCTGAAAGTGAACAACAGACTACAAAAATTCTGCAGATTTTATCTTCACTTTGCTGAGTGAACAACAGATTTACAGAAATTCTGCAGAATTGTGTAGCTTTTCTGTAGACCCTCATGTTTTCTGCAGATTTTCTGCAGAATTTTTTTGTAGCTGGGACATCCGAAATCAGCTCCTGTTGGACCAAGAAGATATCGGCTCCTGTTGGACCAAGGTTGCACTCCTCGTTTTCCGTACATCTGCAGGTGCCTACTGTGGTATCTGCAGATACACATTGATACCTTGCAGATCCACATTTATATCTGTAACGTAAACCATACAGGTTTAACCAGCATCTGCCTTAACAAAGCAGTAAATTCTGGACATGGTGTGTATCTTACGTCAAACGTGCGCGAAAAAAAAAAACCCCGAGAAAAAAGCCACGGGAATAAAAGTTGAGGGAAAAAAAACTGCAAGAAAAAAGCCAAAGGAAAAACAATGTTTTGTAGTGTTTGTTGTTTTATCGTGGCGTTACATCGATTAGGTTACGTCAGTGGCATTGGCTCAAATTTCACCAGGTAGGGTATGGGGTTGCACCAGGAACGAATCTTTTTTTCTTCTTTTTTTTTCGTTTAGGTGGCTTGGCTCGAATTTTACCGGGCAGACCGGGTAAGGAATTTTATCAAGGAGCGGCTTTCCTGACGTTAATACTACGAATTTTTTCCTTCGTTTTTTGTGTGTGGTGTACAGCTGGATAGTTAGTTGTCTCTTTCTTTGCGATCGTATCTAGTTTAAGTTAACCAACAGCTTAAAATTTGTTTATTTCGGATAATGATTAATTTGTTTAATTTAATTTGCAGGAAGAGTAGTGGTCCTGCAGTGGTTCCTGGTATTCTTTCCTTTTTCCTTCTTCCTTTCCAACCCCTTCTTATCATATGAGATGTGGCAGAGACATGATGGTTTGTACTGTAATATTTATTAAATTTATTTGAAAAAGAAACATGTCTGTAAGAAGAAAATGTTTTTAAAAATCAAGTTAAAAAGAAGGATTCAAAAATCTGTATTGTGGTGTAGTGTTTATCCGAAATAAACGAATTGGTAGCCGTCGCTTTCAAATAAATGAAAATGGATTTAGTCGTTGCATTGTTATTATGTACCATCTTTGACGAAAGTCAGTAAATAGGCCTATATTATGTGCTTGCATGCAACGTGTTTGGATGCAACTGGCATTGTGCATTGCTCACAGAAACACTTCTGGTGGGTCCAATCACTGGCTGGATAAATTGTGCTGGATTTTCAACTCGTGTAGTTTTAGTGCTGCGTAATATAAATTGTAACAAAAAAGTATTAACTGTAAACCCTTTGTGGTTTCAGTTGGAAAAAAAATTCACATTGTCATGCGGACTTGCTTTGCAGTCTGTGAGATTTTGTTTTAACCCTGTCTGAGCCACGTTACGTTTCAGGCCTTTTTTTTTGGTAAATCCAGTCCTAGTTCCATTTTTCGTTAGTGGGGCTATAACGGGATGCTGGCCACTAGGATAAAGTGGAGGAGAGATTCTGACCACTGGACTGAGCTTGCTCGATTTGCTCAGGGTCGGTAGGGACCCCTCACCAAGCTCGTTGTGAACATTGTAACTTTGCCCCCTCCCCCCCCCCCCCATTTCTAAAGGTTTTCTACGATTTCGTGAGGAGCAGCCTGAAAGATTTAAGAACCAGTCTTTGTGTACTCCGTGATATTATCAAGTCAGTCAGTTCCACACGATATTGTCAGCAGGAATGGCTTTTAAGATGAGTTCAGTTATATTACATGGGGGTCACCACTGAATGTTGACGTGACTGGTACGAAGACCATCTTAATGTCAACATTTCAGTGGCGGTACCCCATTTCAAGTTAAGACATGTATTGTAACGACTGAACCAATTGCTAACAGTAAGTATAGGCCACTTACAAATATTCCTATTTCAATTCCAAGATCCAGACCTACACATTACGTTAAGTGCTCAAAGGCTCTAGGGTGCATTGCTAATGAGTTACACGTGTCTTCCTATTTGTAGGTCGTACACATTACTTGTATGAACGATGCAAGAGCAGTTGAGCCGGAACCCTCAAAAGGGGTTGTCACCTAGACTCTTATCATACACATATCGTGTAGTTCACATATAACATTATCAAGCTAGTTTCCTGAAGTTGGGGGTTATACTTGCGAATACTTGTTACAGCTAGTGACTGCTCAAAAACAATAAATGAAAGAACGTCCCATCTCATACGGGCATTTAGTCAAGATTTCACACACAGTTACTGATAGGATAGTGAAGACACCGAAACACATTCTTTTACCGTTCGCACTGAAGACATTGTGTCGCGAATTCTTGAGATGATAAAATTCATCAACCAAAGTGGTCATGGTCCTGGTCCATCATACCACCTAACTTGGGACAACATTGATAAGTTAGAGGAGACCGGGACCCTCATCGAGTAAATGGAATTGCTGTGCAGTTAGGGCCAACAGCACAAACTGCTACCCCAAATGGCAGATGAAAAGGCACACATACTTCCCATTGCCCAACAAGAACTGTCCGTTAACAATCCTGAAAAAAAGTTGGGTCAGTCTTGAATCGCTGTGATGATCCCACCTGTGGAAAGGTTTTGTTGAAATCTAAGTATCAAAATGTTCTGTGGGTTATTATTTATAGCATTGAATCCCACACCACCAGATCGTTCCTAGCTGGACTGGATGCAACATTAATCTCAGAAGAGATTGTCACGTTCTTCCCACAAGCATGGATTACGTAGTAACTGTAAATGCTCCTGCAACCAGCATGAACTCAATATATGAAATACTTCAACGTTAGTAGCTGTCAAAGAAAAAATTCAAATCCAGTCGATAGCTATTTCTGCTGATCAAGCAATTTACGCAACAGTAACGGAAATAGTTTGTAAGAATCCTGCAATAGTGTTACATCTTGGAGGTTTCCACACTATCTGCAATTTCATGGACATCATCATTGGCAAATGATTTGAAAATTCACGTTTGCCTGAACTCCTGCGAGATTCAGGTCATTAGTGTTAAATCTTAGAGATTTCTACGCTATCTGCAATTTCATGGGCATCCTATTTGAAGATGCTCGTTTGCCTGAACTCCTGCAAGATTCAGGTCATT
>JAHWFP010050674.1:9113-21934 GCA_023313725.1 Lithobius niger | reverse complement strand
CCCCATACTCGGCACTTTTGGCGTCACATTGCGATTTCAGTGCCACACAACCTGTAGAGTGATCGGTTAGCTCGTTAAGCTAAGGGCAAAAAAAAAACTTTGTTTACAGAAGCGCCCGCGTCTCCAAAAATCGTGCGCGTGAATTTTTTTTATGACTTTGCTTCCCTTTTCGAAACAAAGAGGGTGCACGAGATCTACCAAAAATAGACAGAAACATCTATCCGTTGTGCAAAGCTGGCGATACTGACAATTGTCAAAGCCAATCAGCTAGTCCGCTAATCCCCATGTTAATTTCCATAGGGTGATTATTCATCGATACCGAGATAACGGGAAGACTTCCAGCTATGAAATTGGACGAATGGCTGCAGTACGATACGAACTGCGTACCTTTTATGGTTTGGGGTCTAGGGGTGTAACGGGATGGCGTGGGATGGCGCATAAGTACGAAAATATTGTTATAACCATTGTTAGTATTGTCGGCATCGTCTCTCATTGGACAGCCAAAGTTCAGACAATGACAACGTCTATACTGACGTGCGTGCATAGACACACACTAGTGTATCACGATAAATCTAAACAACGTTACAAAGAAATTGTATTCACGTTCAATTCACGAAAAATAAACCAACTGTAATAACAAAGTCAAAAGCTAGTAAAGAGGCCACCAAGTTGAGAGTGGTTCGGCCCTTCAAAGGAGTGATATCAACACACCAAAACTAACGAAATAAGACAAATTACAACAAAATTAAAACCAAACCAAAAAACTATAAAGAGGTGACTAAGTTGAGAATGGTTCGGCCTAGTGAAAGATAGTCACAAATTGTTGAAAACCAATTTCTTGTTGACGAGGCACTTTATTACACATCTGCACGGTAGTGGAGTTGAGTCAATACACAATTTAAAAAAAAGGAGTGATATCATATCAAAAACCAAAAACTGGTAAAAGGGGCCGCTAAGTTCCGAAAGGTTCGGCCCTTCAAAGGGGTGATATCAACACACCAAAACATTCGCCAACTTAATCGCACCGAATAATACTTTGGACGTTAAATGAAAACTTGAACATTGCTACCGAAAGTAGCAAGCAATGTTCTAGTTTTCATTTAACCTTCGAACTATTAAGCGGTGCGATTAACTTGGCGAATGTTTTGGAGTGTCGATATCACTCTTTTGAAAAGCCGAACCATTCGGAACTTGGCGGCTCCTTTTACCAGTTTTGGTTTTTGATATGATGTTACTTACCCCGCACCCACGCATCGTTGCGTTTTGTTCGAGAGAGCTCTAAATCGAACTTATGCGCTTCGCCTCTTTATTACATCATTATTACATGTTTCAGCATTGTAACATTTTGAAATTGTCAACCGCGCCGCCTCCGCCTGTCCATTTTTTGAAAATTCTCGTGCGCAAACGAACTCTAATAATCACTGCCTGCCGGCTGTGCTAATAAATTTATTTAGCTCAGCATATTCCACAAAGCATTAAAGTATAAACCTAGTACGTTTCGTATAGTTATTTCATGAAAATAAAAATTGTAATAAATATTTTTTTTTTGGAGGGGGGGGGGGGGGGGGAGGCTGTCATGAATTTTTTTTTTTATATTGAGAAAGACAATCCGCCAGGCAACCCCCGTTGATAAATAACGAACGCTCCCGAATAGGATTGAAAACAAACTGTCGGATATAATAATTTCACACCAAGAATTTTTTTGTAGGTTCCCTTACGCCATTTTTCTCACGATGACCCGACATTCCTATGCTCATTTGATTGCCTGCAACGCTAACTTTTCTTCACCATTGGTGAATATTCTTTCCTCGTTGCAGACTCCCCCGCCCGACCTTCCGGTGGGTCTGGCCTCCCCCCCCCCCCCCCTTCCTTCCTTGTTCGTCCCGGTAATTGATAGTGGAGGGGTGTTAACATGCAACTGCACCCACGAACGCAATGAATCAAAATTAGGTGGCGTTGGCCGCCTAGCTGCACGTGCGTGGGGTCACTTCTCTCCATCGATTCTTGTCAGGAAGGTCAAGAATGTCGACGTAATTATTACTCTCGACAGGTTTCTCTATATAGTTGCGCCCAGAGATACAATTCCCAGTTTGAAAATTAGCCCCTATGTCGTCAAACCTTTTTTGTCGAGAAGGTTTGAAATTGGGGGAACTGGTTCTGTCATCTGGTATGCCGAAGACATTTCATGATACTGAAGAGGAATTGTCTGCTTCTACAGGGTCACACCAAAATCTTTATAATAATTTCGGAGGCTGGCTAAAAGGAAAACCACTTCTCCCCTCTTCGCGTCCGCATTGAAAATACACACAGTAAAATAAAAGTGCCACCTGACTGGCAAAGCCCCACAAAGACATAAAATCACGCAAATTTTATATTTCAGCCTATATCTTGGCCTTGTTCACAAAAAACACATATAAAACATGTTCATGTTTTATATGTGTTTTTTGTGAACAAGGCCAAGATATAGGCTGAAATATAAAATTTGCGTGATTTTATGTCTTTGTGGGGCTTTGCCAGTCAGGTGGTACTTTTATTTTACTGTTTGCACCACCCACAAAATAACGATTTGCAGTGAAAATGCACTCTCCCACTCTACCTGCATGGAAACAGGAGGCAGGCATGAGTGGTCGATTAACTCAATAAAGGTTCTATCTGAAGTCGTCGGGCCGAACAATCACTTCTCCCCTCCTCACGCCCGCAATAGAAATGCTCTCTCCCATTCTACCTGCATGCAAACAGGAGGCAGGCATGAGTGGTCGATCAATCTGACAAGTCGTCGGGAAGAGTGCCGGAAAAATGTCCCGTGAAATGTGTCCGTAAACTTAATTTGTGGCCGGCTCCGTGCGTGGCACGGGCTTCCTCTAGTAGTGTAATAAGTTCCCAGTTTTCCAGGTTTTCCAAATTAGTTGAGGTTAACTTCCATGCTATTTCCCGTAATTTTAGGAAGGACATTTTTTTTACACATTTTAACAGTTTTACTTGTTTGTAGGACTGAGGGTGCGTTTACTCCACGACTCGCTTTTCATTCTCGCAGCTAGAAGCTAGAAATCATCTGAAATTCCAACATGGCGGCGGTTTTAGCTCTGCCGGCTCACAACGAAAACAGTCAATAATGTAATTCAGAAGCGACTGGGAAAATTGCTTCTTCAGGAGAAATTTTCTGTCTTATTGTCACGAATTATAAGACTGCAATCATTTACTCAAACGATGTCGGATTTAGCTAATCCAGGTAGCGTTTGTTACCATGGTAACTATGCCTTTCCCATCGCGATTAGATTCTCGCTGCGAGAGGCATAAACGCGCCATGGCAGAGTGCAAAAAAGTAGTCCGAGTTAGACCTACGCCCAAAAGTGTAGCTTTGTTTTTTGTTTTTTCCCTGATTTTTACCAGGTTTTTTTGTGAAAAATCTGAAAATTCCCTCAGTTTTCCAGGTTGGTGGAAACCCATTGGTGATTCTACAATCACATTTACCGTTGTGAGCATAATTCCTCCCAGTCAGTCTCGAGGTTATGACTGTTTCTTGGCAACCCAAGTGCCCAAGCTGAACACCAAAGAAGTGTACATACAAGGTTTTACAGTGCAGAACTACAAAATGAATCATGTTAGAATTTATCACAAATTAACTTCCGGAAGTCGTAAGTCCGCTATGCTAAAATTATCGACGTCGTACGACGTGCGATGGTTAATTCCAATGCCAAAACTTTTTATTTCACCATTTAAATTTACAATTTGTGCCACTCGGCAAGGATACGGCAACCGTTCCGTCATAGTGCCAGAATGAGGTAAAGCAACGGTGTAATAATTGGAGAAAGGTTGTCTGAAAAATATTGTCGAATTCTCCCTAGACAATTCAATAACTATTGAATTTAGTCGATAACCTAGACGTCAAGTGAATAGCAAATCAAGTCAAGGTCCATTTCTAACACTAAATTCCACTGAGAAGCAATTCCATTCCAGAGCAATTTCAATTCATGAGTCAGATTCAATTCCAACCAAGACATTGCCAAGTTTCAATGCAATTCAATTCGCTGTTGTGGCCTATTCTCTATCTATCTGATTCATATCAATTCCAGTCAATCACTTTTCGTTCCTCAATCTGACTCATCAATTCCAATTCACTGCCTTTCTCCGAGTTCCAGTCAATTCCCGGTGGCTGGTTCAGGAAATATTTTGACAATTCCATTCAATTTCAACCAATTCAACCGAGGTCCAGCATAATTTTGGGTAAATTCTGGCAAAATTTAGATGATTTTGGTGAATTTTGAGGTTGAAATGGGATGTAAATGATTTGGTATTTTGGAATTGGCTTAAATTGGTTGTGGTTTCACCGACAATTCAGATTGAATCAAATCAGGTCAAACCAAGGTGTTTTAAGTCAAATGAAAATCAAATCAAATTTAGACAATGCCATTTTAATGCATGACTTGCCAAATCAAGTCAACCTAAGTGAACATGGACTGAATTGGTAGTCCCTCAAGTCAATTCCTATCAAGTCATTCTACATAATTTCAGCAACTACCCAAATCAACTCCAGATCAAGTCTTGCGGAATTGGAGATGAATAAAATCAATTCCATCAATTGATAATCTGGAATTGCCCAATTGAATCAATTCATCCAAATCCACAAAAGTGGATTGAATCAATTAATTCTATGTCCGGAATTGACTCGCGCTATCACTGATCTCGGGACGATGCCAACAATGCCTTGAGCAACTAGCACAGCAATCATTTTTGTTGCAACTCCATCACAGTTTCACTGTCTGCAGTTTCTACAAGTATCCCAACAATGATCGGACCAATCAGCATGGATGACCACAACTTCTGTCTATGAATTATTTCAAACATCCCATATTATGTAAATGATGTCATGGGAGAACGCCTTGTTCTTGGCGCAGTTATCGGATTACTACTGATCCGAGCACTAAATAAAGTTAATACAGGTTTTTTAGTTGCTAAAAGAAACAAGCGGCTACAGCGACTTCCTAGTCTCATCCGGTCTTTTGTACAGACTACCAATAGTGAGGCACATTTCTGTATCACGCATTGCAACAGCTATCTTTATTATATCATCTAAAAGCAGTAACCATCAGAATTACCCGTTAAAAATGTGTTAGCTTTCAAGCTTATTTACATTTTAGGCGTAATTGTCAGCATTTAGGCCTAATTTACAACTTTAATTTCGTAAGTAGCAACTAACGGAGATTTGGATTGTATACAGTAAGCCTATTCATTTTTGCAACACGGTATGCCTCCGGGTACACAGTTACAGTGTTACAACGTAATGCGCAACGTAGTGTATATAGATCAGTGGTAGTAGGGAAGGGACAGAAGAGACGCTGTTGAGAAAGCAAGCAGCGACTCGTAGCATCTTGACGTTGCCATGGTAACGTGATTTTACACCTAATTTTTTTAATGGCAGTTTTAGTTTCGTAAGTAGCAGATAGGCCTAATGGGGAATTTGATTCGACCGTAAGCCGATTCATTCATGCAACAATGTGACGAGACTCTTTTAAACGAAGCTGAAATGTTTCTGTTTTTACGGCTGCGTTAACACAAATCTTTAGCATTTCAATTCGACGATGAAATGTTATTATTTAATTTAGTTACGTCGAAGAAGTCTATTAGCTATAAGGAGGCAACGATGTTTTAATTTGCCATGTTATTTAACTAACTTTTGACACTGAATCGAACGTTGTAAACAGTGGTCGTCAATGTCTGGTACCGCTGCGAAGTTGAAAAAAGCGACGGACAGACGGACAAAATCGTTGAAATAGTCTTCTCAGCCGGTACGGCTGTACAAAAGACTAAAAACAAAGACACAAATCTGGAAATTTGACACGGGTTTTTTTTTTTTTTTTTTACCTTGAAAACACTGGGGTTACAGAAATTCTACTTCCTTTTTGGATCGGTTCCAATATAGTCTTCCACGCATTACTTTTAGTGTAGCCAGATCGCGTAATTTTTGTTATTGCATGACATCATTGGGACGTGAGCTTGTAGATTCCGTGAACGGTTGTAATGTTGGTGATGGAGCGGTGATGCTTTCCGCGTCGACCACCTGGAGCGCTACTGTGTGTCGGCTTGAAGCTTCCCGCCGCCAACACCAGGGGTCCATGCGCAGTCTGGCGGTAAGAAGAAGCGTCAGTTAGTGAGGTCGATCGTAGGAATGGTTAGTGGCCGGAGGAAGGAGTGGGGGGGGGGGGGGACATCTGGACTGTGGAGGGTCCGCGTTATTAATTGCACGTGCGATGGTGGAATGTGTGTAGGCTTCAGGTGGCTGGACAGTCAGATGGGGAGGAGGGGGTGGATTTCAGCGTGTAGCTTGTCAGTGAATGTTGCGGCCGACAAAAGAGTCGCTTATATTGGAGTGTTCCCCCCCCCCCCCCCCGCCACCTCCCCTCCCGTCGACTCAGGTCTGCCTTGGGTAGCAGTTACTATTGCCACTGTTACCTGACGAGTAGCCTAAGTGGTTTTGTTCATTTTCAGTCGTTGGTATATGTTAAAACTCCTTGGGATACCGATCCGATGGCGACCGATACCTAACCGATATCCAATACCCGTTCGATTAGCTGCCACTATTTGGAGAAAAAGAATACTAAGAGTCTTTCTAAAGTTTAAACACTTTAATACAAAACTGAACATGGGTATTTAGTTGTATTTGGTTGCTGTACTGTAAACTAACTTTTTTTCCCCATTATTAACTGAAAATTGACGGCCTACCGCAAACTTGGAAGCTGTTGCTCGAATTTTTCTTTAAAATGCCGCAAACCACTTATCACTATCGCATCTGGTTTCAAAGTTATAGAAAATTTCGAGTTTTTGAAGCATTGCTGCCGTGTAGACGTTGACAGTCATAATCGGCAAAAAAATACAGGCCGACACCGAGACACTGTTTTGGATTATACCGTACCACACTAAATAGCTTCAAAATCGCGAATTTTCCATACAACATTCGTAACCAATGTCCACGAATTGGCACTAATTCTTGGATTTATATTGCTACGTTTTTGGGGGTTGGTAGCGTTTAATCGAGTCCCTGCACGTACAAATAGGCCTAATGCAATCGACCCTGATCTACCCGTCCCGACTCGATTAAAACGTAGCCAACCCCCAAAAACGGAGTAATATAAATACAACCCCAAACACACTGCAACCCCAACACAAATCCCTAGGTCCAGAAACAAAGCGTTATGAACAAAGTAAACCTTCTAGGAAGCAACCTTCCTGGATGACACGTTGCGCTTGCCATTCACTTGTTCAAGGATGCGTGCTTTGTATGCAACCTATGTCCACCCACGCCAATGTCGTTAACGGTTCTTTCCAACTATCCATTAATCCCAACAATCCGAATGTGTTGTTGTTGAATTAGTACCATGAGGATATTGAGTAGGGCTTATAGAAGGTAATTAATGCTCCTTCAATTCTTTACGTTTATCGTCACTACCACAAACCCGGTTTTATGGACATCATTTGGGATTTTTTCAGTAAATATTTCCTTGAGTATGTTTAATGTTGCCTTATCTACAACTTGATTTCAACCTAAGGCCCTTCTCTTCTCGTAGTGCCAGGGATGGCTGAGATAGACTCGAGCACGGGACCTCTAGCTCAAAAGACGGTCGTTCTAACTGTCAGATTACATTGCCTTATAGTGATCGCTACTCCTATGTTAAGGGCTGTGGAATTTAATGTGATAGCTGTGGGACTAACAGGAAATTAACGTCTACAGTTGGTTTCCCTTTTTCTGCGTAAAGAACAGGTCTCCACAACGTCATTTTAAATGATTTCCTTAACTCTGGAAGCACGATTTCAATGGTTTAAAGCAATTTTTCAACAATAGACAGAAATCACCCAAACAGGGCATCCATACCGTATGCTAGCGAGCCGCTTCTTTGCATTAACAATGTACTCTGAAACGATTCATTGTTTACGGTCATAAAATTGCGGAATAATGGGCGGTGTAGTCTCAACTAGACAGCTGTAGACTAGCGTGTGTCTAGATATTTTGCCTCTATTACCGCCGCTGTAATAATTTTTTTAAATCAATTTCCTGAGAGCTTTATTATAATCTGAACCAAAGTAATACTCATATAAATGTACCGGGTCAATTTTGAACCTTACTACAGGTTTAAAGGAGAAAGAATTGTATAAGGGGAAAACCGGGGATTCAAACCTGAAAACCTTCGGTCGTTGTAGGAGACCGAGATAACAATCATGGAAAAAATCATATGCCCCTGGCCGGCGCTGACTGTCTTTAAAAAATCCTCAAACATCCTCAAAAACAGGTAGATATGAATAAAATATTGTGCGTATTTAGCAGTTGTATTTCTTGATTTTTTTTTTTACTTGGAGAGTGAGTGTTAGGGGGTAGGGGAGGGGCACGACCGCTTCTGAATGCCATAACCGCTGCCTCCGTCTGATAAGAATCAGCGCACCCATCTAGCCGAATACCTGGCGTATTCTGGGTGGGGGGGGGGGGGAAGGAGTGGTTCTTGAAGTGTTGGCGTCTTAATGGTAGGGTCAGATGCTTTTGGACCACCCGATCCCCTCCCCACTCTCTGACGTCACTCTAGTCAACTAGCTGCAATTCGCAACGAGTTGAGTGTGTTTTGACAGATCCAATATTCGCCTTCCACGTGACGGATGGGTAACTACCTGGACGACCACACGTGGAATACCCTGGAAAAAAACCGCACCGTCACACGTCAGCGATGAACGCTGTTGAAATGTGGGATTTTTCTCCACGGTCATTTAAAAAAAAAAATCATCTCGGTAAGGATTATCTTGATTGTTATTTGATAACGTTGATTTCCAACCGATGCTTACATTTTATGCTGTGTTAGGAATTATTCAACATTTTCGATTTTATGGTAACTTGAGGCCGTTGGCAAGAGTTACGTGTAAACCGGGAAAATATGAATGCGCTGATGGACACAACATCATCTGGTGACTGTTAAACACTTAAAATGTTAATTTTATATTGACGATTGTGCAACTTCTTTACGTACTACCCCACCACCTCCCCCAAAATATTCCGATGTTCCCGAATTTAAGGCCAAAGATACTTTAAGGTCCCGAAATTAAGGACATGAAAATGTTCGTAGAGTTCTGGACTGTAAGGACAGATGCGACTCTTAAGTCCCGAAATCAAGGACAATAGTGTCCCTAAGGTTACGAAATTAAAGGCAGTACTGTCCCGAAAGCAAGGTCAGTAGTGTCCATGAGTCAGTAGTGTCCGGGAGTCCCGAAATTAAGGACAACAAAGGTTCTCAAAGTTCTGGACTTAAGGACAGAAACGATCCTCATGTCTCGAAATTAAGGCAGTACTGTTCCTAAATCCCCAAATCAAGGACAGTAGTGCCCTTAAAGGTCTCGAAATTAAGAACAAAACTCTTCTCAAAGTTCTGGACCTTCAAATCCCAAAATTAGGGGCAGTAGTGTCCCTAAGGTCCAGAAACCAAGGAACCAAGGACGAGTGCTCGTAAGTCTTTGAAATTATGGGCAAAAAATGTTCTCAAATTTCCAAGTTTAAGGCCAAGGCGACGTCACGAAAGAAAGGGCAACATATAGTGCCCTAAATTTTCCGAGATTGAGGAGAAATATTTCTGTAAGGTACCGGATTCATCTAAGCTCTCTAAATTGGAGTATGTTGCTTTAAATTGTGGCCACACAAAGTGTACCGGTTTTTTTTTACTCAATTTGGTCCCAAACGACTAACTATTTCTAATTATTCTCACTTTTTGGTGATCCATTTAAAAAAAAATTTCAGATTTGGTACGGCACGGTAGTTCGTCGTCGTTCAACTTAGGTCGAAAATATTGACGTATTCGTTCCCCCTCCCCTCCAGCTTAAATAGCTGGATATAGGCCTGGAAGTGGGTAAATAGCCTGAAATGCAGCATGCGACTGTTAATCGAGATAATTCCACGTGCTGGTGCGTAATAACATTGCGAAAGTTAGGCTATCCATTGTGATAAAAGCCTGATCTGTGACTGGAAAATGGCTGACAGTCGGCATTTGGCTTATCTTAACTTTGATCTCTACTCTCTTTTCTTTTGACGAACCCTTTGACGCGCGGAAGAGGAGGGGGAGTGAACCGGTAGCTAATGGAAGCGAAAGATTACGCGCTACCGACAGATGCACTATTAATATTCATGCGCCCAAGATGGCGCCTGACAGCGATCGGGCTATTAGATGGGAGGGGAGGGAGGGAGGCAGTGTTGTGAAGGGATGGACCACCATGCTGGAATATCATGAATACGTTCAATGGGGGTTCCGCACTTGCACACGTAACAGCTGATAGCTGTGTTGGAGGAGGTGAAAATGTAATTTAGATCGTTTTAAATTCAATGAATTGCAATTCTAAAGTGAAACCGATGCACCAATACTGATAGCAGGTATCTAAATGTCCTTGACATGTTCTGCCAAGGTCATGACGATATTAACTTATGAACTAGGCCTTGTAAAATAGCGGCTTGAATTGGGAACCGAAACCAATGGCAACGTAAAAATGTGGTATTCGGAACAGAGGATTTACCTGAGATGAACGTCTGCGGTAAAAACAGCACTGCAGTACGCAAGGGGCGTTCAGTGCAGGCAGTTCATTTTTTTACCGGTAGCTTTGATACTTGTAAATTCTCGTATTCTCATATTTCCATGATTTTTTTTACGTTGGTGCTAATTTACGATTGCCTATTCCCAGTTTACACTGTTACTGTAGTACGCTTAGTTTAGAAGTGTATATCGTGATGATCCTGAAGACACATGCCAGAGCCAACCATTCGTCCAAGCCATTGACACTCACGAATCCCGGAACGGAAGCGTTGTAAACCAAATTTCTAGCCTGTTAATTTGTGATGGTTGTGATGTTTTAGTGTTTTCCCCCAAACAAAAGAATTGTTGGGTCCCATAATTAAAGTACCAGTGATTCGTCAGTGGCGTAATGCCAGAAGTTTTGAACGATTCTGTGATGATTTAATAGAGCAGAGACATTTGCCGCCATATTGGCACCAGATTGACACCAGTATGGGTTTTGGAGGGCATAACTACAAGGTGTACTACATAAAAATGGAGGGAAAAACAACGGAAGAGCGGATTTCTTAGGCTTAAAATAACGTTGTTTTCTCCAACAACAAAAATCGCGCGTGTTAGGTCTAAGAAATCACTCTTCACAGCATCGGTTTCAGTATGACGCCCTTCTCTTTCTCTCTGCAGTGCCCCTTGCAGCTAACCCATTAAGGCTCCAGCATAGAGTTATATACAATAATACTACGTCGTGTCACTGCTCTATTGGAGCAGTGTGTTAAGTGGTCTGCGTAAGGGTCAGTTCAAGAACCTCTTTTTTTTTTGAGTTTGCATTTCAAACTTTTGTGTACAATTCTCTTCAAAATTTCAAGGCGATACTAAAATAATCGCATCCCTTTTACCTTCGCGGTCGGTCTTGCCGTTGAACGGCACAACTGTCGGTAAATAAAGCATCAGGTGGCGCCTTGAAGGGTGTGCAGTAGAAATGTTATGTCTTTAATAGAGCAGTGACACGACGTAGTAATATTGTATATAACTCTATGCTGGAGCCTTAATGGGTTAGCTGCAAGGGGCACTGCAGGGAGAAACAGAAGGGCGTCATACTGAAACCGATGCTGTTAAGAGTGATTTCTTAGACCTAAAACGCGCGATTTTTGTTGTTGGAGAAAACAACGTTATTTTAAGCCTAAGACATCCGCTCTTCCGTTGTTTTTCCCTCCATTTGTATGTAGTGCACCTTGTAGTTATTCCCTCCAAAACCCATACTGGTGCCAATATGGCGGCAAATGTCGCTGCTCTATACGTTACTATTTTTCGTGAAGGAAATCGACGACGTAAAGTTAGTCTTGCAAATAATTAGTTTGCGAATTCGTTAGTCATTTGTTTAATTCGTGAACAAGCGTATCACTAATGGATAGTGAATGAAATTTATTCGTTCCCGTTGTTAATGTATGTATGTGTATGTATATGCGGTGGACATCCATTAAGAGTGGGTAATGCGTTCGTTAATATTCTGATCTTGTCCCCGTTACTGACATATGCATTAGGTGAAACTCCAATGCCTTCTAGTAAATAATACGAAGCGAAAGGCATCAGCAATCAGTTTTTTTTGAAGACACGATAGGAACGTATGACATTAGTATTGTTTTTTTGTTCAGAGTTTATCAGACCTGGACGGCTTTTTTTTTTTTCCTAGCGTGTTTGGTAATTTGTGGGCGCAGATTTAGAAAGTAACTGTAAGGGTCTTTCCGGGTGGAGGGGGGGGGGGGTGTTCATTGTCTTAACGTGTATTTCGGTGTAGTATTCTAGGTTTCTTTTGTCTTATTTTTATTGTAGATTAGATTAGATTTTGTTAGTTGCCTTGTCTCACCTGTCGAGACGTCATGAAGTCTCAATCCCCCCGCCCCCTTGTCTCGAACTTCACCGGGCAGGATACATGGTTTATACAGCTTTGGTCATGTACGGAAGCATGTTACGCTGTGAGAAAAATGCTTTCTGACGAAAATGCAGGCCGGAACATATCGAAAATTGTGAGCATTGGATGTGTGATTAAAACCCTCGTGCAAGTTAATTAATGCCTTCAAAAATGAATCATTGTTGCCCCATGAGAAAAATGTTTGGAAATGTTTTTCGTTTAGTCAACACGTTGAGTCAGCAGAGAAAGTTTTAATATGTTCTATCAATCATTATGTTTTTTTTTAATTTGGTCTACACAAGAGTTAGCTGAAAAGGTGCCCTAACAACGAAAATAACATTAAAGAACAAAAAATAACCTCAACAACGAAAATGCCATTAAAAAAA
>JAHWFP010050673.1:0-18020 GCA_023313725.1 Lithobius niger | reverse complement strand
TGCAAATTTGCCACATGCTAGAATTTCTCAATATTATTCGATTAAACAGAAATGGTATAACTATAATACCATTTTAAGTTATTGTCTTGATTGTGAGGCCGCAACGAATTTTCCGCAACGAATTTCTCAATATTATTAGAAAAATGGAACTAGAGTGCCACTTTAACTCGGTCACTTGATTTTGAGGCCACAGCAAATTTGCCACATAAAGAATTCTCAATATTATTAGAAAAATGGAACTATAGAGTACCACTTTAACTCGATCACTTGATTTTGTGGCCACAGCAAATTTGCCACATAAATAATTCTCAATATTATTAGAAAAATGGAACTAGAGTGCCACTTTAACTCGGTCACTTGATTTTGAGGCCACAGCAAATTTGCTACATAAAGAATTCTCAATATTATTAGAAGAAATGGAAATGGCGTTACTAGAGTGTCACATAACTTGATGTTGATGTCGGGGGCAAAGCAAATTTGCCACATTTCTCACTATTATTAGAAGAAATGGAAATGGAGTACTAAAAAGCAACTTAACTCGATATATTGATTTCGAGCCATCAGCGAATTTTTCACATAAAGAATTGCTCACCGTTATTAACTCGAATCGGTCCCTCCTTTTTTCTATCTCTTGCTCTCATTCTGCTGTCAAACCCTTTTCTTACGCCCCCCCCCCCCCCATCCCCCCACTTTATAGCCAGGAAAAATGTTCTATAAAACTATTAAAATCCACGAAAAAAATTGGCGATCCTTAAAATACAGAACATGTCACCTGAATCCCGAAATAAGAGTATAATATTAAAAAAAGCAAAAACTTCCGGGACTCGCTCCCAGACTTTGTATGGGGAGTTTACAGGACTTGCCCAGACCACCTAGTGATGGATGGATTGAACATCACTATTAGGCATATGAGTTAGTTCACGGAAAATCTCATGGCGCCCCTGTCATTCCTTCAAATGGCACAGGCGCCCTTTTCTCGCCAGTCCGACTTTGCGTACCTCCGCCCCCCCCCCCCTCCTTAACCCCTATTTCCCTTTTTTTCTCTGCCGTTGCACTTTTTTCTTGCCCTTTCTCAACCATTCAACCATTATTTAGACCGCATCAACCGCATTGCAACTGCCAAAAAAAAAAATAAATAAACACTTCTCATTTAAAAGGTGAAGAAAGACATGACGATCAATTTTTTTGTTTACCGTTTTTTCAGCGAAGTTGTTTAGCACGTGCAACATTGGGAGTTCTTTATTAGAATTTACTGTCTCTTACGTTTTTCTCTCCAAAGTAATGCAGTATAAGTGAATTCTTTAAAAACTAATTATCAAGTTACTCAGCGCAAAATCAAATTTTTGTGTAATTAATAAGCCTTTGCAGTGTCATTTTCGTAATTACTAATTGCAAAAATTATCTCCCTATGCTGATCACACCCCACTCACGCTGATGAGACTGTTTATTAAATTTAATGAGAATTTATGTTTGAAATGGAAATCACTAATTGGAAATATTGTCTTCTTTTACAACAAGTAAAATGAAAACAACGGTTGCTTCATACCCTTGGAAAGTTCCCCTTTTGTAGTCTGGTGCCGTACGTCGGAATAAATGAGCTTTCGATTCATCTTCCTTGATTTTGCGGTACTGCATTTCTGGATTTTGCTTGCGACTTTCGCTAAGTGTTTGATATTTTCAGCATATCATTAAGTTGTAACTTTAGCTCAGGAAAAGTAACACATACATCCCGAAATATTGCCTTCCACGCTAAATAAAACGTGTTAGGTGAAAGGGGTATTTATACCACAGTGGCCTACCTTTAATCAATAATTTATAGAGTTTGGGAGGAGAATTTGTAACTCTAAAAAGTCCCTATTGAAACACGTTAGATTCGTCCCCATTAGTTCAGTCCGAGTTTTCAGAGGGCGCCACGTGTTCCATCTGATAATTTTTGCTCATTTTTCAGCCCAATAAGGTAGGCTAAATAATAATTAAAATCAAGCTAGTTTCGTTTAGTTTAGTTTAATTTTAGGCTAAAAACTGAATTGAAATTCCCACATAAAACACATGGCGCCCTCTATAAACTAAGACTGAACTAATACGACTGTATCCAAGACATTTCAGTCACAAATTCTCCTCCTCAACCCTATAAATTCTTGCTTTAATGCACCATTGGAGTCACCTGGATTACTGCATAATTCTGCAACACTGCATTTTTCTACCTTAGGAAGAATAAATAATTTGCAGTAGTCCATGTGACTACAATGTTAAAATGAAAGCAAAAACCATGAAGGTCTTGACCTGAAACACAGACAGACACACACATTTTGTTGTCTTCACAATTTGTGTTCATCAAGTGTTACGGAATTCTCCTGTGTTCATATTAAGATTATTTCCAGTAGAAATGCCATAAGAGCCTAGCTTAGTTTTATATCGATGATTTAGATAACCACTAGTTGTATTCCGAACTAAATAATAGAAAAAAAAAACACCGAGCGCTTGTGCTAGGAGTTTTTATCAGTTTGGGAACGCACTTAAATGATTAAGAAAAAGTGGTCCTTGCAACGGGAATACCATATTGCGTGAAAAACAAAATGGCGAGGCCAAGGTGGAAGAAAAAATTATCTGATAATACCACGTGTGGTTAATTAATTATCTACATCATTAAAGTCAGACCCATAGAGCTGGTTTTAAAAGGATGTCAAACATTCGTTTTTCTGAAGCACGGAGATGCGTGGATTGAGCGAACAAAGCGAACGATTTCCACGTAAACTAAAGCTTTTCAATGTGATGTGCGTGCATGTTTGTGCCTCTACTACTCTGGAACCAGGGCACTTACAAAGATGGGAGTATAACCAAATGAAAGATAATTAAATTGCCCTTCGGTTAGGCCTATTTTCATCGCTGTCACTTGATATTATGACCCTCAAATACGCGGAAAAAAACCTTAAAAAATAATTTTAAAGTTTTTTTTTTACCCTCATGATGTTTGTTCATGACGTCATAGTTTGTTGATGCAATCCTCCTCGAGCGAAGCGAAACGATGCCAACGGAGCTATTAGTTTCGTACTGGGAATGATCTGGGAGAGGATGCACACAAAAAAATAACCTGAAAGGATTACATATTTTGCATGATACTAGATGTAAATCTTAAAATTTGTTTAGTATCAACTAACTTGATGCATGGCAAAGTCAGACTCATAGACCTGGTTTTAAAAGAATGTCAAACATTCGTGGTTCTGAAGCACGGAGATGTGTGTCTCGCTTTGCTCTCTCAATCTTTCTTTCATCTCCTCACCTTAGTGGATTACTTCTGGAGGAGTAGACGTACAAACAAACAAATCGTATGTTTTGAATGATGTAGGTGAAATGCAGACGTGCTGAGAAATGTTATGAAATACTGTGAGCAACAATTACGATTATTTTGCGTCGAAATAATCAGTACATCGATTTTGTGATGCTCTTGGAATCGAAAGAAATGACGTAAACCGTGGATCTCCGCCAATGGAGTTAGTGAAGTGAACGATATGGCTAGTCAGAGAGTGGTATTACCAAGCTAATACTGATTTGTACAATGACGAGAACAGAAACTTAAGTTTCATAGCAGTTTGTATTTGGCCTGCTTTACAGCCAGTTTTATTAAATAAGTGAAGAAAAACGAATTGGGCTAGGTTCAATACCGAAAAATGGCTTTCTAAGTGTCTGGCTGATCTGAGATCGCTTCTCCCGTAATTTCACTTCGGATCCATAGGTTCCGTACGAACGAAGTGTGCAGGACAGACCCAGAACCTTAAAAGGCTTGGTGTTTGTATGTCAAGATGTCTGAACCGGTAGTTCGTTTAGACTCGGAGGCTAAAGTTCGAGTTTGGAACCTCGAGTTTTATATTGTGCGCTACGATTGAGATAACAACGTCCGTCACATATATTAACTAAACAAAAAACGGCTTCGTCATTTAGGGGAAAAAACACATTAGAGCTCATATCCCCATACTCATAGCTGTGAGGTACACAAATAAAACGGATTTTAGAGTTCGTTCGAACGCAACGAACTATAATTTGAAATCCAATTCTAGGGAACAAGGACTTTTTTTGCTCAATGGCTATGTCAGAAAGTGAACGCCGTTTATGTTTGAAATGTTTAATGTTCGTGTGTTTGTGCGTGCGCGCATAATTTGTATATTATACAGTGCTTTTTTTTTTAAATAGTAGTCTGTGTTTGTTGTTTTATATGTTAAGTCTGTTTCAGGTGAGTGGCTATATGTGTATTTTGTGTGCGTTTATAATGTGTGAAACAAGCAGACTCCTTATAGTGAAGGCAGTTTTTTGCCTGTGTTTGTGTTTGAAGATTGCTGTTTAGTTGTAGTTCGTGTGAGTAATTACGTGTTCATTTTGTGTATGTATTTTTATCTTTCAATTTTGTAGGTATTTTGCTGTTTATGGCGTCTGTTTTGTATGTGTTTCTGGGTTTATGTTTTCGTTCTGTTTCATGTGCGTGTATATGTTGCATTTTGTGTGCGTATTTTTTTGTGTGTGTGTGCAATAGCCAACCGTTTTGTTTGTTTGATTATCGATGTACATGTATGTGTGTGCATGGAGGCTGGCACGTCACAATCCTTGTTTCCTGTTTCATGAACTGGTTCATCAGATTGAACACACAAAAACTAGGGATATTCAGAACAATATATTCATCAAGAAAAGTCCCAATTGACCGATTGAGCAAAGCGAAACGGAACCCTTTTTAGTTAGTACGATTTGATATTTGGTTCTGTCTGTGTGTCTTTTGTTTCGAGCTTACGGCCGAATAAGTGAACCGGTAGGAAAGAGCTTGTAGCACACTGCTCCGTTCCGTTCCGTCACGTCACGTCGCAGGCCTTCAAATTTCTGTTTGGATTAAAAGCTTATAAATTAGAGGAGCCGCGTGTACTGCTCCGTGCCGTTCCGTGACCCCGTCGGCTGACGGACGACGTTGTCGAGGCGGAATCCTTTCAATCGAAACTGATCGCATCGGAGAAGTGTACACACCTCCCGTCAGCTGGTCGCACACTGCTCCGTTCCATCCCGTTCCGACGACTGACGCCAACGAATGGTCCAGCACACATTGCTTCCATCGCTAACCGTTTCAAGTCGGCTCCGCTGAGCTTTTAAATTTGATCGCGCCCAAATTAGCAGTGCAAATGAAGAAGGACTTGACCTTAAGTAGGTCATTAAATAAAAAGTCGTAGTAAATTAGGTATTATTAATTCTTTACGCTCTGGCAGGATGACATTTAAATCCAGAAGGCAACTGAAATAAGTTCGCTACTGTATTTAGTAGGGGAAAGGTATTGTGCGCAGGCGCGTGACGGACAACGACGGCCATCGACTGTGACGGCAGGTGCGTAACACTTCTCCGATTCGATCGGTTTTTGACTGAAAAGATTCTGTGTCTACATTCCGACAGGGCCGTTACGGAGCGGGACGGAGTGGTATACGCGGGTCCTTTTTTTACATGCGTTTAATCCAAACAGAACTTTGATGGCCTGTGACGTGACGTGGTGGGACGGAACGGAGTAGTGTGCTACAAGCTTCAGCCGACGGCCGTCGTCGTCCGTCACGCATCTGCGCACAACGCTTGTCCGCCAATAAATACAGATGCGAACATATTTCAGTTACCTTCTGGACTTAAATGTCATCATGCCCGAACGTTAAAGAATTAATACCTAATTTACTACGACTTTCTATTTAATTATCTACTTAAGGTCACTACATGTCTGTCTTCATTTGCGTTTCCAATTTGGGCACGATCGATTTAAAAGCTCAGCAGAGCCCCGTTGCCGTCAGTCGTCGGAACGGGATGATACAGTTTGTTTTAACGCCACCAAATCCTCCCTCAATCAGGCTCAGAGGATCCAAAATGCGTGTATACGTTTCATTTTTAATCTTAAAAGTTCAACGGTGTAAGAGACTATCTTAAAACTATCAAGTGGCTCCCTATGGCTCAGAGGCGTTCTTTGCACCTCACAATTGTGTACAAGTCTCTGCATTACAAAGAACCATTTTATTTGTTTACCTTATTTAATTCTGCACTGGCTGATCACAGTTATCCAACAAGTTTTAGTCATGGCCGCCCCTTCACTCACCCTCGCTGTCGCACTACTAAATACGTCGTTTCTGGTTCAGAGCATGAAGTTATGGAACGGTGTGCCCGAAGTCATTAAAATTTGTCCTAGTACTGGAACTTTCAAAACTCAATTATTCCGTCACTTGTTTAATTCATAACTTGGTCACCATCCCTCTGCCACTCTTTTCCTTCTCTTTTTTTTTCTTTGTTTCCCCTGTCTACTCCCTCCCCCAACCCAACCCCCACTATATCCCATCTTCTTGTTTACTTTAGTTTTTGCTACTGTCTGCTGACATGGTAATTACATGATGTTTCGGGTTAGGTGTAAGAATGGGCCCAGTGCCTAAACCTCGCCCTTTGTGGCACAATCAATTTTTATTTCCGAATTTTGTTTATCACATGTACTTTCACGTGCTACAATAACGTTTGTTATTATTATTATTATTATTATTATTATTATTATTATTATTATTATTAAACAGAACGGATCGGAGCAGTGTGCTACAAGCACCAGTGGCGTGTACAGACTACAGTGGGCCCCTGACACAGTACTACAGGTGGATTCTTGTGTGTGTCGGGGGGGGGGGGGGCATTAGATATAGTGTGGCCGATAGGGGAATCTGGGGGATACCCCCAGAACTTAAGAAATTTTTTTGAAAATCCACATTAAAATTATGCGAAATGCTTAACTTTAGACCCAATTCAGCAGTGGTTTAAGACTTTGCTTTTAAGTTTGCTTGCACTTGATGGGTGGGCCGGAGCCCCCAATGCAGGTGGGCCCCTGGCACCTGCCAGTCCGACTCTATGGTATACACGCCACTGACAAGCACACTACTGCGTTCCTTTCCGTTCCGTGCCGTTCCGACGACTGACGGCAACGAATGGTTCAGCGCACATTGCTTTTGTCACTAACCGAGTCATTCAGTTCTGCTGAGCTTTTAAATCGACCGCGCCCAAATTGGAAATGTAAATGAAGAACGACTTGTAGTGACCTTAAGCAGGTAAGTAAATAGAAAGTCGTAGTAAAGTATAGGTATTAATTCTTTACGCTCGTGCACGTTGACATCCAGAAGGCAGCTGAAATATGTTCCCATCCGTATTTAGTAGGGGAAAGACGTTGTGCGTAGGCGCTTGACGGACGACGACGGGCGTCGACTGACAAACGATCAGTTTTTGACTGAACACGCTCCTGTGCACAACGCCTTTCCATACTAAATACAGATGTGACCCTATTTCAGTTGCCTTCTGTACTTAAAAGGCAATTACATCCATTTTGACACGCATGTTTGCCTTTTGGATCAATTACACAATAACTAAACACAAGAATTGCGGTAAGAATACGTTACTTACGTCCGATATAACAATTTAATTACTGCATCACCAAAACACGACACGGAGATCGCCATTGTTTTGCTGGAACGCTCAGAAATTAATGCCGACAGATGTCACCTTTCGATTTTGACTCGCAGCCGATTGAGATAACTGTATTGACTGTGAGGAGCTCAAGCGTCTGGCGGCCTTAGCTGGCCGGCAGTGTAGTGGCCGGCTAAGGTCCTCAGACGCTTGAGCTCCTCACAGTCAATACAGTTATCTCAATCGGCTGCGAGTCGAAATCGAAGAGATCCGTCTACCGGCATTAATTTCTACGCGTTCCAGCAAAACAATGGCGACCTCCGTGTCGTGTTTTGGTGATGCAGTAATTAAATTGGACGTATGTAACGTATTCTTACCGCAATTCTTGTGTTTAGTTATTGTGTAAGTGATCCAAAAGTCAAACATGCATGTAAAAATGGATGTAATTGCCCTTTAAATGTTATCATGCCCGAACGTAAAGAATTAATACCTAATTTACTACGACTTTCTATTTAATTTCCTACTTACGGTCACTAAAAGGCCTTCTTTATTTGCATTGCCAATTTGTGCGCGATCAAATTTAAATGCTCAGCGGAGCCGACTGAAACGGTTAGCGACGGAAGCAATGTGCGCTGGACCATTCTGTTGCCGTCAGTCGTCGAATCGGTACGGAACGGAGTGTGCTACAAGCTTTATTCTTTGATATAAGGCTGAACGACGTTCGTACTTGGTTTTGTGATGAAAATATATTTTGGAGGGGGGGGGGCCCCCCCAGTAAATTTCGACAGCGAAAATCACACAAGTGGAGCGTAGGGCAGCACTCGCAATGGTTATGAAACTTGTTCAGAATTATCTTTTCTGCTTGAGGGGTTAGGGCGAGCGAATTCTGCTGATCACAGAATTTCTAGTTGATCACAGAATTTCTAGTTGAGTACTTTAAAGCCGCCCGCGCACGTGCGACTTGGCCGCGCGGCCAGGTCGCTGCAGACAATGAGAATGCTTACCGCTTATGTAAAATCACGCACTAATCATTTTCATTGGCTGCAGCAACCTGGCCGCGCGGCCAAGTTGCTCAGTGCGCGGGCGGCCTTAGGTTGCAAAGGGGTAATACAAACTTTTTTTTTAATTTTAGAAACTAAACATGAACCAAACTGCAGAAAAACGTATAAGGAGGACAGGATAACTAACTAAACTTTTCTTTATAAAAATAACTCTATGTATGTTATTATGCAAGTCGAACCCAAAATTTGCATAAATTATATGCATTTTTAGACCAAATTATGTGAACAGTACCATCAAACACACTTTTGATCATTTTTTTTGGTTAGCTGTCCTCGTATATAATTGTGTGGGGCACACACTTGCCAAATTTCATAAGGATTGATCCAATATCAAAGCAGTTATTCACGATTTACTGGCAATATACATCGAAAAATTAGTTTTCGGCAATTCAATTGTAAAGAACGACTGGAGGCAACCAAGTTTTACAACGATTGTGCCCACTAGTGACGAAATGTAGAACTACAGCCTGGCAACCGTGGGTCAGCTGAGATATAGCTTCGTTCAGAACATGTTTGTGCTTGAAAAGGCTAAGGAAACTACCACGTTTTGCCAATAAAACAGCAGACAGCGTCCATAAACTGCTCACTCCCGGTTCGACTTCTGGAAAACAAATACGCTGCACTATTTTCTAAATCTATATATACTATATTTCGCTTAGGATCAGATTTAAATTGTGAGCAGACTTGATGGAGGCATTGTTAGGGAGGATTAAACAAACGAAGCTTCAACAATCAGCAAGACGGCGAGCAGACTCATTCTTGCCACGGTAGCAAAGAAAAAGGCCGAGCGGCCGACAATGAAAACGGATATGCGCTCTAACAATTAGAAACAAACTCTATTACTTCAATAATGCTGACTATTATATCCTGCTGTTATATTCTGTAATAGAGCGTACGGCTTAGTACCACAGCTCTGGCAATAAATTCAATTCAATCTATCTATATAGATATATATATAATACGCTTAGGTTGGGCAAGCAAATTCATTATTATTATGCACTACAATGAAAGAGGGCGAGCGACCGACAATGTCAAACAAACAGATGTGGCCTATAACAATCGACATATTGCATTAATAAAGCTAGCTCTTAAGAGCCAACTTGGAAGAGTTTCAAAGTTGGTTGAGTAACAATCACTGCATGCACAACCGTTGTTGGGTTTATTGCGCTTGGTATCAGAACGGAGTAACGGGCAATTGAGCGTCCTCCATTGAAAAAAGACATTTACTTCCACAACAAAACAAATCACCATGGGTTAAAATGGAGGGGGATCAGGGATGGGGATATTCAGAGCACTCACTAGGGGAATCCGGGTCGGGGACGGGGAGGCGGTGCGGGACGGGAAAGGGGTTACAGGGGGGGGGGGGGGGGGGGGGGTGAGGGAAAATCAACTGGGTAGGCCGCAGGGGAGTTCGGAGGAGGAAGCAGGGGGCAGTCGACACCCTTTTCATTCCATACTGCCCACTACAGTATTTCGCTCAGGTGTGGGGAAACCGGCTAGACCGGCGTATGTTACGCCGGGAGTACAGCTAGTTCTGACTATTAGAGCCGAGTTGAATCGGCGGGAGTCAGCTAGACCGACGTATGTTACGCCGGGGAACAACTAGTCTTTAATTTAAAAAATAACTACTGCAGATTTTAAGAAACTTTTTCCACGGAAAGAGAGAGAAATATTCCAGGTATTTTTTCCCAGTAAAAAACAAACAAAAAAAAAACAATGTTTTTTCACCTTTGTATTAGCCCTTTGCCACCTTAATAGTGTTAGTACAATTTGTTATGATTACAATATATATTTTTTTCTCTTTTTAGTTTGTAGCCCATCCCAATTGCCAACAGCTGCTCACGTCCATCTGGTACGAGGGTCTTCCCGTGTGGCGTAGGCGCAACGGGGTCGTCAAGATCTTGCTGTGCGTTGGTTTAATTGTCTGCATACCAATCATTTCGGTATATTATTTAATATTTCCCCGTACTCGGCTGGGTCAGCTTCTCCGTAGTCCCTTCATGAAGTTTCTCTACCACAGGTAAGTTTACCACGTCAATTTTTTTTTTTTTTTTTTTTTTTTTTTGTATTTCGAGGTGTATAGTCTGTTCCACATTATGTTTTCAGGAAACTGACTGTATGATGCCACGTTTTCTTCCACTACCGAGTGCAAAAAGACGTAAATATCCTACTCGTAGACTCTAACAGTAACTGTGTAGAGTCTACAAGTGAGATATCCACATGTTTTTGCACTCCTAGTGCAAGGAAACGTGGCATCATATACAGTCAGTTTCCTACAAACATAATGTGGAACAGACTATAGTGGGTGTGGTGTAGAGGTATTGTTAACGCCTGCACTGGGAAGAAAAACTCGGAAAATGGCCAACGAAAAACTATCGAGTTTTAAATAAAAGCCGAAAAAAAGGCACGGGAAAAAAGCAATTGAAAGAAAAAAAATTCGAAGAAATAAAGCTACTGGAAAAATGCCGAATGTTTTTTGTCGATTTCTTTCGTGTTGTTGTGTTTGTTTTAGGTTAGGTTACGTTAGGTCAGTTGCCTTGGCACGAATTTCAGGAAAAACAAGTTCAATCAGGAAACGTATTTTCTCCTGCGGATTTTTTCCGCGGTTTTTTTTTCTTCTTTCAGCCGTTTTTTCCAGGATTCTTTTTTTCCTAGATTCGGGTAAGGGATGGGGTTGACTAGGTGTATGATATCACGACTTCATATGGCAAAAACGTGGCTGGAACCGTACCTGTCGGCAGCAAAGGGCAGATTTTTTTTTTAATCATGACTTCCGTATCAACAAACGACTCTTACACCATGCCACTAAGCAAGAGTAACTTAAATCCCACTACAGTTTAGTGTATAAGTTAAAGGCCAAAAACATCCATTTTGACATGCATGCTTTACTTTTGGATCACATACACAATAACTAAACACAAGAACTGCGGTAAGAATACGTTACGTACGTCCGATACAACAATTTAATTATTGCATCACCAAAACACGATACGGAGACCGCCAGTGTTTTGCTGGAACGCGCAGAAATTAATGCCGACAGATGTCACTTTTCGATTTCGACTCGAAAAAGCCGATTGAGATAGCTCTATTGGCTGTGAGATCTCAAGCGTCCGACGGCCTTAGCCAGCTAAGGCCTTAGCTAAGGCCGTCAGACGCTCGATCTCTCACAGCCAATAGAGCTATCTCAATCAGCTGCGAGTCGAAATCGAAGAGTGACATCAGTCGGCATTAATTTCTGCACGTTCCAGCAAAACAGTGGTGGTCTCCGTGTCGTGTTTTGGTGATGCCAGGGAATTTTTTAACATAGTAACTGCTGCTCCAAGTGGAGCACTAGTCTTCTCGATTGGAGCACCAGTCAACATGTTGGACCTGTGGAGCACTAGCCGTTGCAACCATTTTCTTCAAACTTCAAACTCATTTTTCCTTTTAAAATAATCATTTCGATAAAAACATAAAATTATGTGAAACGTATTTTATGTGTAAGCTACTGGTGTAGTTCGTTCGTCACTGGTTATTTTCCGAAATTCCAAATGCTTCTAACCCAATCTAGTTGAAACATTAGAACTGAAAACATTAGGACGGCATATTCACATGTGTCCAAATCATGTAATCATTCATTTTTGTTCACATTTTTATTCACCTTGTACTAATTCCAATCAAAGACTCCTAAAGCAAACGAAACTAATTTTAATGTACAATTTTTGAGAACTTTAGTGCAAAAACGTATTGGACCCTTCCTCCCTTTCCGCCGTATTTCTTCTGCCCTATGGCCGCAGAATCATGGCCTTTTTTTACTATTTGGAGCACCACTTCTCATTCCTTAAAAAATGCTCTGGGTGATGCAATAATTAAATTTTTGTATTGAATGTACGTAACGTATTCTTACCGCAATTCTTGTGTTTAGTTATTGTGTAAATGGTCCAAAAGTAAAGCACGCATGTCAAAATGGATGTAATTGCCCTTTAAAGAAAATAAATACAGTGTTTTATTAGAGTTAGCTTGGTATTTAGATTGTTCACAACCTTGAAGTTTATACGTTATGCAGGCCTTCCAGTTGTCCTACTTTTCCTACTTTTTTGGTGACTGTCCTATTTTTCCTACTTTTAAAAAGTTGAAAATTCACCACATGCCAAAGTTTGTAAAGTTCAGTACAGACGCAGACCAGAATACACTCTGAACTAATAACTCTAAGCCAATCAGATTGTTACAAGAGTGTTCAAGGTTTCTTCTTTTCCGATAATTCTTTTTCTGATATCTGCTGTGAATTCTTCAGTAATTTTCTGACCACGCTCTTACAGAAAAAATTAAGTTAATTTGGTGCAAATACTTTAAATACAAACTAGGCTAAATTATCTTGTATTACAATGTCTAAGGCAATTTATGAAACCAGAAGTTCTGGAAAATGTCACAGGCAGCGCTTCCCTGGTAAGCGAAGAAAAGTATCTTTTGCCAAACGAAAAATGTAAATTGGTTCTGAAGCAGAAAAGACACCACTTTCAAAAAATTGGAGCGTGTTGGACCATTTGACTGCATATAGCGTACGAATACGTGCAACTTCTTCGCGGTAGCGTACAAGTAACTGGCAAAAATATTGCTTTTAAAGAATCCAGTTTTAAAGAACCTTGTGCGCGGTGTATCTTGAGTCCTGCAAGTATTTTGTCTTCCTGGAGGGCGTGGCTTTAATGGATGGCCGCCATTGTTTTTGTAACCATCTTGGATATCAACAAGGCACTCTGCTACTGAAAACGCGCAATCGATTATCTGTGTTCGTTCTGCGGAGAACTCAAGATAGGCCGCGGATACTTTAGTGCCTTCATGGGTTGCAAAGAAGGCAAAATCTCTGCAACAAGCTCTTTAGCGGATACTTACAATGATGGGGCATCCCTTGCAGCCGGCCACTTGAAACAGACAAGGTAATAGATGAATGAAAATGTTACCCATTTGATTCTGATATTTCTGATGACTTGAAGGAGCTTCGTTTTGTTTTCGTGAGAAAAAACATAACGGAGCCCCTTCTAGTTACGTCTGGTGGGATATATCCACCAGACGCGATGATTTGTCTCGCAACGTTTCGTCGCGATACATTTGTCTAATTTGGTGTGCGGCCACACTAAGACGTGCAATTCGTAGGAATTCCTTAGCCCTTTAGGGTGGCCGCTCACCAAGTTAGACAGTTGTCTCGCGACGAAATATGACGAAACGCGACGAAACTACGTTTACATGACCACTTCGAAGTGCTTCAGAGGGATGCGCATCGCGTCCGTGTCGCCTCCGTTGGTCTTATAAATAACCGTTCGTGTCGCTTTCTCTGTTCGTGGCGCTTTCCCCTAAAGCGCTTCACGTAGGTGGTTTGAGAGTCTGTAGGCTATCGCATCGTCTTTGTGCATGGAAACACTTGCAATCGCATTGAGCCTTTGGAGAAAGCATGGTAAAGATGGCGGACACAGTTACGGCACCCTCGTAATTTGTACTGGTGCCATTCGAATTTTAGGTGAACTAACTGAAAATGAGTGTGCATGACTAGGTTTTAATTACATTTGGTTACTTGGGTCTAAGCTAACCGTCCTAGTATACTACATGCAGGGGGTAGAGCAGCGTGGGACTTGCTCACTCTTCGCCAAAGGGAGGGCAGGAAGAAAGGGTTTTCTGATCGCACTGGTCGAATCACCTTCCTAAGCGGATTGGCCCTGATCGCTATCTTTCGTCTTGTAAACAGGTGCCGTTTTTTGATGCGCATTTGAAAGTGCATCGCTAAAATGCGCTTTCTTCTGTCCATGTAAACGTAGTGATTCACTACGATTACATGACCACTTCGAAGCGCTTCAGAGGGATGCGCATCGCGTCTGTGTCGCCTCCGTGGGTCTTGTAAACACCCGTTCGTAGCGTTCTCTGTTCATGGCGCTTTCTCCCAAAGCGCTTCACGGAGGTGGTTTGGGAGTCTGTATCGCATCGTCGTTGTGCTTGTAAACACTCGCAATCGCATTGAGCCGGTGGAGAACACCTGGTAAAGATGATTGACACAGATACAGCACCCACGTAATTTGTGCTGGTGCCATTCAAATTTTAGGTAAATAAACTGAAAATAAGTGCACATGACTAGGAAGACCACCAAGTTGTAATTATATTTGGTTATTTGAGTTTAAGCTACCCTAGTTTACTACATGCAGGGGGTAGAGCAGCGTGGGACTTGCTCACTATTCGCCAAAAGGAGGGCAGGAAGGAAGGGTTTTCCGATCACACTGGCCGAATCGCATTCTTTAGCGGATTGGCCCAAATCTCAATCTTGCGTCTTGTAAACAAGTGCCGTTTTTTGATGCGCATTTAAAAGCGCATCGTTAAAATCCGCTTTATTGTGGCCATGTAAACGTAGTAACTCATATGGTGTATGGCGCTCAACTTCATTGCTATGGTTTTGGAGACGTCTGCAGCACGTCGAGACAGGTTACGACAAAATGCTTTGTCGTGTGACTATATGTCTAATTTGGTGTGCGGCCAGCCTAAGACGTGCATTTTGTAGGAATTCCTTAGCTTAGAGTAATAACTAATGAACGATAACAAGCTAACACGGAGGTAAAAGCAATAAATTCCGCCACCTTAGAATTACTCCAATTTTTTTCCACCTCCGTTTTTCCCTCCAGGTATTTTCCACCCCCGTTTTCACTGCCAACGACAATCAAAAACCTCTAGCTCTGGGGATAAAACCTCCAATCTGGCAACACTGTTATTGATAGCCGATTTATAGAACATGACGTCATGTCTTCCTTTATTCTAGAACAGTCCAGTATATAGCTAAAAGTGTGTGTTGTTCGGGCGTCTTGGTTTGCGACTGTACCGGTAGCCACCCTGGTTCTCCGAATCTTCAAATTTTCTCCCTTTCCCCCACCCCGTCCACCATCGAACTCTTCAACATTTAATGAGCTGCTGCTCACACAATCGCGTTTCGTGCTAGATAGCGCGTAAATCAATTATTTATTGTTGTCGCGAGAAATTGGAACGCAAATATTGGTAAAACAAAAACAAAAAATACAGCCCTCCATACGGCGCTTTCATCTAGCGTGGAGGCAACGTTATTGCCCCATTCTAACACACGCAGATAAGGCCGGTGTACGCAGACTCGGTGAAGAAAGGATTACCGTTTAGCCCATAGAAAACGCGATGCTAAAATAATAGACTTCAGTTTCACGGCATGCTGAACATCGATCGAGTGACGTAAAAAAAAAAAATGGAACGAATTTTTATGAGTTTCGACTCGCATAAAAAGAAAGGAATGGTTCACGCGGTGCAGGGAGAGACGAATGGAAACGAATGGAACGGATGGAGACTTGTTGTACATTCCAACGCAACAATTCCAATCCGTCAAAATTCGCGATTGTTGGAGCAGGGGCTCTATTACATTAGCGGCCCGATCTTGGCTGAAAAATAGCATACGAGTCTGGGTTGGACAATAAGGCCACCGAAGGCGTCGCTGATGCGATAGATTTGTATTGTTGCCGCTTTCTGTCAACCAAGGGCGACACCTTCCGTACAAAAATGCTGCCTTTCTTGAAACGTGAACATGTCGCTATTTATTGTGGCAAAAATACAGAAACTTTTTTCTTTGTACGTGTGAGCTATTTTCGGGGTGATTACTGGAATTAAGTTAGTGCCTTACTAATGATGATGCTATTGGCTCTCCCTTAAACAGGGCGCAGATCGCCCTTCGTCACCTAATGGCGGCCGCATAGCCCGTCGTCACCTCCAGACGAAGATAAAGATGCTTATGAGTAGACGGCGAGACGGACAATTTAGCCGGAGAAATCCAAGTGGAAAACCCCAGGATCTTTGACATGCCACAATCGACATGAGCACGAGGCACCGCAGGGCCCTTCTCATCCCGAAAATGCCAGGGGGTGGACGAGGCCACCAGGGGGTGGACGAGGGGGTGGATCGAACCCGGACCTCCCAGGCAGAAAGCTGTCGTTCTATCCGCGCGCCCTCCTTGCCCCTAACTAAGCTTTTTGTCAGTTGCCGATATTTGGCGGTAGATGGCGGGACTCTCTGTATACAGAAATTTACCGAATTCCCGAACAGACCCCGAAGAAATGAAATTGGCCTCTCGTGGCGGCCATTTTGTCTAACCCTGGTAATACTGTTATAGGTCGGGCCGGATACATCTTCTATTTTTTTTCGTAAACCGTTCAGCTGGGGGGGGGGGGGGCCCGGATCTCGCTACGAAACTTCGTTACTTAGCACCCACTATAGTGGTTATTATGTGTAAATTGACTTTCTTAATGCTGATCTGTTGTTGTAGTAAGGTCAGGTAAATTTGGGTTTCCCCACCGTCACCGTCGCTTGCTTTGGTCCGAATTTCCCCAGCAGGGGCGTACTGAGAAAGGTATTTGAGCCAGGGAATCTTGAGTCCTGCAGGTGTTTTATGAGCGGCTACGTCTTCCTGGAAGGGACGGCTTTAATCGACTGCCGCCATTGTTTTTGTAGCCATCTTGGATATCAACAAGGCACTCTGCTACCAAAAACATACAATTGATTATCTGTGTCGTTCTGAAGCGAACTCAAGATAGGCCGCGGACACTAGGTCCATTTTTGAAAAGGCTACTAACGAATTTAGATTGCGGTAGGAAAAGAGGGGAGGATGGGAGGAAGATACATTTCGTCGCGATACATTTGTGTAATTTGGTGTGCGGCCACCCTAACCGTAGACCTAATCTTCCTGTTAACAGGCTTTGTTGAGGTTTCAGCGGTTCAGACGTGATCATGTGAAATACGTCCCTGCAATAGTATTTTGTTTTTTAGTTTTTTTTGTATTGCGTGTTGCTGTCCGAACCTAAACTGAAATTCACGTCTTGCTCGGTGAGATTCGAGGGCAGCCTAACCTTACCTAGCGACAACATCAGAAACATACACAACTGAATATGAACAAAGCAGACTGGTCAACTACTCACGCCAAGACACGTACGACACATGCGCCACATTTTAAAACGAAGTAATTGGTCTGCGGCTAAGTGCTAGGGACATGCTAGGGCGACTAGGGAGACAAGATCGATGGAACGATACTGTATAGGAAGGTTGGTCATTCACCTGCTCATTAAGTGACGTCACTGGAAACGCGCACACTGGAGTCTTTCCGGTTTGACTTGTGCGCATGTGCTTATGCTGGTGAGTTGCATTCTGACGTCAGTGCAGGCAGAAAAATCAACAGCCAACGGAAAAGCAAAATGCAAAAAACTCGGAGAAACTAGTTCAACAGATAGCACCTATAGACAGCGTCAAGGATTTAAATTCTGATTTTTAGTGATCACAATTGAATTTGCACTTTCCAGTTATTACGTAATTTGGCTTTTTTTATATACCTTTCTTAGTGAATACTTGGCTAACACAAATTCAATAATAAAAAAAATAGGCCTAATTACCACCAAATATAGGCCTAATTACACGTGGCTCCGTCTGGTAGAGTGTCAGCTAACTACACTGCCAAGGGATGGGGAATCTAGGAAATAAAAGCCGAGGAAAAAAAAGCTGCGGAAAAAT
>JAHWFP010050672.1:0-15101 GCA_023313725.1 Lithobius niger | reverse complement strand
CATCTAAAAAAAAGGAGCAAAGATTATCTATGTTACAGTTGTCACAATACAAAATATCGGTTGCAGAAACCAAACCAAAACTAACTACGTGCACATCACCCTTCCATTCGCCTTTATTGGCCAATTATCATCTCCCAGAGCCAGCAACTTGCTCTTAAAAAAAGGATAGCTAACCCCACCACCAGTGACTATGGCATTGTGCTTAAGAGTGCTTGTTTGCACACCTTTGTAGCCCTAGTGCAACTGAATCGCGTAAGGTGCTCAAACCGTTAAGCGTGAAGCTTAAAGTGGGACTTAAAAACTCTGTGTGAACAAACAATTTAATTTTGTTTCCATTGATAGTGATATTTGTGCTGACCATACTCTTTTAGCTAGGGACGGGTTACACTTGACCAGTAGAGGAAAGAACAGGTTACAGCGTGAACTGAATTTTCTGCACGCTCCTTTGGACATGATTCACTAACGGGGAATTATCCCATCTCACAGGCGATTCTTAAAGTGCCACCCATGTGCAATGATCTGAAATGTATCTCTTTAAATGCTAGGAGCCTAGTTAGAAATATGGGTTGCTTCAGAGCTCTTTTGGCGGGGGATTTTCTTGCTCTCATTTTTGTTGTTGAGACATGGCTCCACGATGGGCTCACGGATGCTATGGTGGTGGGAGGTCTCCGGTATGGTGTAATAAGATGGGATCGAGGTTCTCATGCTGGGGGTTTATTGGTTTTGTACAAGCTGGGGTTGGAGGTTGTCTTTGGCCTGGTGGCTGAGGCTATATCTGTCTTAATGCCAGCCCAGAAACTTAATTTTGTGTTATGCATGCTACTTGCCAGACAACTTTGACGACTTTGAGTCACAATTCCGAGAATTATGGAGAATATTACCGCTAAACTTCACGACGAAGACACCTACAATGTCTTGCGAATTTTCAATGGCAAACTGTTATCTTCCTCAGGCACTTTTGACGAAATATCGGCCTCTTTACACCTACATCGTCTGCTACGAATTTCTAACCGCCAACATCGTCTGCTACGAATTTGTAACTTCCGCTCCTCGCAGCCTCCCGTATTTCGTGGGCAGCGTGTTCACTAGCTCATCAAGCTTCCACTGTCGGCCAAGCTGTTGTTTCAGGTCCCTCCCAATGATGTTTTCAACCCGGGGAAATGCAGGCCCTTGAATGTTCATCAATGATGCCCCTCCAATTTCATGCAATCGTATGGCTATTGATTCTAAGCATCTCAGATGCCTGTCATTCTTAGAATTTGAAGTCACTAGCGTCTCAGCTTTATCCCATCCGATACTATGCTTAGACTCCATGCAGTGAACTGAGATGCCGTTGTCTTCCTTCCCGTTTCTTACATTGGCCATGTGTTGCCCCATTCTTTTCCCGACTCCTTTCCTTGTCTCTCCTATATATACGACCTGCAAATCGGAAAATTGGGTTTGTTTATTAACGGGGCCGTTGGGTCAACTTTCTCAAATATCATACTTGGTGACTTTAATCTGTCAACTGTGGATTGGAGCTCATAACTGGACTGGAGCTTTTTTGGAGCTCATAACACCACTTGGTCTGCATCAGCTTGTCTCCGAACCTACCTGTGCGGACAATATTCTTGACCTGATCTTCTCCCAGGACGATCGGTTGATTTTTGATGTGTCGGTGGAAGACCACCTGGGTAATAGCGATCCCAGTATGGTGTCATTTCATATACACTGCACCGTTTCTGAATCCCACCCTGTTGGCGATGGCACCAGGAAAATAGATTTTGATAGGCTAAGGGCATTTTGGCAGATTTCGACTGGAATACTTCAATCTTTATGAAATGCCCAACAGTTGAATTTGCCTGGGACTCTTTTCTTGGCCTACTTCATGATCGCGTTAACTCTTGTAGGATTGCGGATCGAGGGGGCCACTCCAAGAGACAGCATGTTCCTCACAACATTGTCAGGCATGGCCTTACTAAATTACAACTTTGGAAAAAACACAAAAATGCGCCATCTGAAGCGACAATGAATTGCTACAATGAGTGCCGTAAACAGTATTCTGCCTCGGTTGAGGCTTGGCATGATTCATGTCAGGCTGCAATTATCAAGGAGGGAAGTTCCTCGACCCTTTTCCGTTTTTATCGGCAAAAAACTAGAACTTCTCGTACCCTGCCCTCATTTCGATTAGGTGACAAGTTCATTGCTGATAACTAAGTAAAGGTGGAGGCCCTAAATGAGATCTTTGCATCTAACGGTGTTATTGACGATGACTCTGTACTCCAGCCATTAGCCTAAATTCAACGGGTGGATGAGTTTTGTGACCATGTGTTGTTATTCTTGCCTTCTATTGTTCGTGCACTATCTCCAAACTTAAGCCAAGCCATGCCCTGGGTCCAGAAGGATTCTCAGCTTTGTTTTTTATAAGCAGCTGATAAAAGAACTAAGTTACCCATTATTAAATTTTTTGAGCTCTCCTATCTTTCGGGAAGGGTGCCCAGTATTTGATGATCTGCACTTGTTCTTCCAGTGTTTAAAAAGGGGAATACATCGGATCCAAGAAACTACCGTCCGACTGCCTTGATAGCTATACCGTGCAAACTAATGGAATCTATCATTAGAAATCGTATGATGAACTACTTATTCACTTATTCAACAGGACCAGTTTGGTTTTATGCTAGGCCGTTCTGCGACCTATCAACTTCTAGTAGCACTTGATAGGTGGACAAATGCTGTGGATTTGGGGGTATCATCTGACGTCATCTACTTTGACTTTCATAAGGCCTTCGAATCTGTAGTTCATCGGAAACTGATTTTCAAACTACAGGTTATGGGCTTCGGTGGCCAAATTTTGCAAAGATCAGAGCCTTCCTTGAGGGGCGGACCCAGAGAGTACGAGTGGGGAAAGTTCTATTTTCAGTTTCCAGTATTGTGAGCGGGGTCCCTCAGGACTCTGTACTGGGCCCGTTGCTGTTCGTAATTTATACAAACGACCTGTCTTGCACCAGCTACGGTATTAATGATTTGAAATTTGATGATGATCTGAAACTTGGAACCGAGATCATTTCTGTGCAGAATAGGCTACTATTGCTCTCACAACTGAGATTGTAAATGTTTCAGATTGGTCAAAAACTTGGCAGCTGCCACTCTCTGTTCCAAAATGTGTCACATTCCATATAGGATGCTTAAATCTGAGCCACACATACAGGCTGAACGACACCCCGATGCCTGATGTGGACGAGGTTCAGGACCTTGGGGTGTGGTTTACGTCTAACCTTAAACCTTCCTTGCACTGTAGTCAGATTACTACTCTGGCTTTCCGTTGATTGCAATTGTGAATCGATGTTTTAGTTTAGGGAGTATACAGATCCGGGTCTGGGCATTTAAAGTCTTTGTGCGCCCATTACTGGAGTATGCCACCCCCATGTGGTCTCCTTCCTTGCGTAAAGATATTGATATGGTTGAGTTAGTCCAACGACGATTTACAAAGGGTTTGCCTGGTTTCAGGGAAATTCCGGCCGGAGAACACCTTGAGAGGCTAAAATTAGAACCTCTGGAACTTCACATATTGAAATTCGATCTTGCGCTCACCTTTAGGATTTTCCGAGGTTTCTTATCAGTAGACCTGCCTTTCTTCGACCTGAGCCCTGTTCACTCCACTAGAGGCCACTCCTTGAAGCTTTTAGTTCAGCCCTCGAGACTGGAATGTTGTCGACATTTTTTTTCTGTAAGGGTGGTGCCTGTTTGGAACTCCCTAACTGAGGAAGCAGTCTCGGCGACCTTTGTAAGTAGGTTCAGAAGAATTTTAGATAAATTGCCTTTATCCAGGTTCTTGAGGCGGCAGTATTAATTATAAATTACCATGCTGCATTCTTTCGGATTGGTGTTCAGTGGCTCACCGCCCTTCCAACGTCCACTCCACTTAGCAGTGGGAACCTTATTATTTATTTATTTATTTAAAAAGCTCTGTAATGACCTGTAGTACAGGAACAGCTGTTGCAGGATGAATAATGTGAAGTGGGGTCACTACTGAACTTGAAAGCGATAGCATACCTATGACCAAGCGCAGGGTACGGCATTTTTTAACATATTGAGCACAATCCCTTAGCCCAAGAACTGTAACCCCTCTCTCCTCCATTTTTTCTCTATTGCCGAACCTTTTACTAGAACCCCCATACCTGCATCTGTTACACCTTTTGACTAGTTATGTTGGGCTTGTGAATGGTCATGCAGTTTGTATTACACTATACTATGACTTTCACCAAACCTGTATTTTTCCATTATTTTACTACGTGTACAGTTCTTCAATAACTCACCCGTTGGTTTCTCAGACTAACTCCAGTAGCTTTCACGTCGGGGAATTTTATGCCTGCCGTCTCTAAAGACTGTAAATAAAAGAAATTGTACATTCAACGTCACCTCAATGTTTGTAATTTATTTACAGTAGAACCTCGATTATCCGAACCCCGATTATACAAACACCCTAATTATCCGAACTTCCATTCTTGCAAAATATTCAGAAATTTGCTGTTTTTTAGATAAGGAATAAGCATTGTCTTTGCATTATTTATGTTCATGGAGTCATTTCATGCAAATTTTTCTTTTCAGTCGTCCAATACATTCACACATAGTTCACAAACACTACAACTGAGTAAATAAAAAAAGATTTCCTTTGTGATTTTGCATGTAAATTGGATTATCCAAATTTTCGATTATCCGAATACCCTTCGGTCCCAATTAGTTCGGATAATCGAGGTTCTACTGTACATCACATTTCGTGCATTACTAGAACATTTATTTCTATTCTACTCTCAGTTGTTGTGCAGTGTTAAGTATGCAAGCTTTGCTGCTTGTTCACCTATAAACATGCAGTGTTAGCTGATTGTTAACCGAAATCATCTCATCCCAATAATATCCTGTTTGCAAGTCCCATCCTGTTTGCAAGTCAGACATTCACCCAGCAGACAGCTACATTAAGCCATTTAAAACAGCTTGTGAATACCGGCAACCAGCGCTTACAATGGTTTAGACATCGTTACGACTAAAACACAAACACCACAAAAGAACACAAGGATGTTCGACTAAATAAGTCTCAAAGTTTTCACCGAAAATTTAATCGAATTGGGTTCTTATGTGGTTTTTGTGCTTTAGTCGTGACGACATTTAAAAGCTGCAGCTCAAAGACAAAACACATCATTATGTAAAGTTACACTATAATAAAATGTCTTTAACTTTGACTCAGTGATATTTCATTTCAGCATCACCATTTTGCACTGTAATCTCGTCAGATTTGAAACCCAAATGCCGTTGAGTGAAGATGCTAATGCAAAACAACGAAATTTACCGTTCAAAGGAAAAACATGAATTCAAACAACACATCAATTGCACTGCACTAACACTTCCGAAATTATAATTTAATTTAGCTTGTACAACACAAAATAACTTCACTCAATGTATAACACTCGACAAATGCAGCGCAAAACTCCAGGAAGCACTGTTTAATTTAAATCAGCAATGAATTACACTGAATTATGAACTTTTGTAAATCCGGTTTGCGCACTAAATTACACACTATAGTTTACACACTAAATTCTGTTTAAGTAAGAGTCTTAAAATTTACATAATGTTGAACTTACTTTGGTTTAACGGAAATTGCTCACATCACAGTCAATGCAACACCAAAAGTTTCATGTAAAAGTCAATTACAAGCGAATTTTCAGTGGTTTATACGGGACGGAAAGCCAATGGGAGAAAGTCTAAAAGGCAACGTAAATAGGTTTGTATCCGTATGTATTATTTTCAGTGGCTGACATCTTCCACCTTCTGCAGGCCAAGCCTCGGAAGACTTGCAAGCAATTGTACAAACGTTAATAAATTTGATTCGGTGCACGATCTCAGTGGGCCTTGTACTATGGCAGTTCATAGTGTACAGCGCTGCCATCTTCCTGTGATGTAGTAAGGAAAGGTCTCTACTGCACTTCGAGTTGGTGTACTGGGTAAGGTGTAATGAACTGCAGGATTTTAGGATAGGACGGCTCCTGTTCATTCAACAGCGATTTTATTCTCGCTGCAATGTGAAATCCACAGGGACTCAAGTGCTCACAGGTGATTTTCATTACAGGAGTTTGAATGCAGCAACACTCGAGTGTTTTCAGAGGAGGGTGTAGTCAGGGGTGCAGAATATGCCACAACGCCCGAACGAGGTTCGTGGGAAATGTCACAGAACTGTGGAAATTCGCTGACCTATGACTTGCCTACATAATGAAAGGCTTCTGGCAATTTGAAAAATCTGTAGGAAATTTTCGTGGGAAATTTTGTCCAGTAAAGATTTTATACATCGCTGAGTCCAGTCACCCACCACAAGGGCAGCTGTAGCAGTGACCAGCTACCTTAAATCGTGCAGTTCACTACAACTTATAGCGCATTAACTCGAAGCACAGTGGAGACCTTTCTTTACTACATCGCAGGAAGAGGGCAGCACCGTCAACACCATAAGGTACCCAAGCCAAGGCCCAAGAAACAACTGTTGCAAGTCCCACTGAGACCGTGTACCAAATTCAAGTTTGTGAACGTTTATACAGTTGCTTGCAAGTTTCCCAAGGCTTGTCCTGAAGAAAGTGGCAGATGTCAGCAATTGAAAATTCGCCTGTAATTGACTTTTACATGAAATTTTTGGTGTTGCGTTGACTATGAACGCGAGTAATTACGTAACAAAATAATTTGTGGTAATTTCCTTATTATTACCAAACGCATTCATCAACACAGCTTCTGCCATTAGCTTTGAGATTACGTGCATGTCTCAGAAAATTATGGTCAACCAAGATGAATCCAATCACATACTTGCTGGAAAAAAGCTCAACAGTCTTAAATGGCGTAAGCGTACACTACACGATAAGCTTTAGTTGAGTACCACACACGCATGAAATTTCGTTGCCACATTAGTGACATTGCACAATGCGTTAATCGCCATATTACACAATGCGTTAATCGTAGCCAAAGTTGACTAACAGTAGATGCATAATGGTCACCAACGTGGTATAAGCTCTGCTGCATTCGTATAGCTCTTCCAGTATGATCAGATCATCTTTGGGCAGCATGATCACATGCCTGCCCAAAGATGATCTGATCATCAACTGGAAAGGGTACCCCGGCAAAGTCCCTGTGTTGCTAAAGGTAGTGTAAACTAATGCCAAATCTCTGGCAACTATGAGATTTATTCTGGAAATTGGTCTCAGCCATACGATGAACAGACGCTTTCCCTGAGCTTCCTACTGTATTTTGTTGTTTTCTAATCGTCTACTAGATTTTCAAATTAAGCCGGTTCATCTGAAAGAGCATTGCTGCTTCAAACGACACAAGGTTTCCAAAAACATGTCACTTTAACAAAGATCCTTACCGGGTTATCAAGTTTGGGCACTTTCTGTTGTTGCACTTTTTTCTTACTGTTGCGGCGCTCCTGGCGTCGAGTTTCTGCATTGTTGTCGGCCGCCGTAATTAGCTTTTGCAAGTCTTGCGTTTTCTTCTCCCGCTCTTTTTTGCGCATTTCAATCTTACGTAGCTCATTCATCAACATTTGTTCCTCTTCAATCTGAAGACAAAGTGTCAAACAATGAATGTTAAAAATGCGTGATAGCCTAGCCAGAACATTTGAGTTTTTTATTAGTTTATTCCTTCATATAGTGTATTACAGTATTTCTCAATGATAACACATTGCACTATAAACCAAAAGAGCTCGAAATGTTTGGTATCACATCACAATTTACACATCAAGGGTATTTAGCGATGCAAAATGAAGTTAGTATCATAGTACAGCTATACAACATTGTATTGGCCTATTTGTGTTCGCTACAGTTGTACCGATTAATCATTTAAATGGTTGTTGCCTTCTTAACATATATTAATTCTGTTTAACAAACACCGAACCTTCAAAATATTGGTCAATTGTACTTTTGTGTTTTTATGAAACAGATTCTTTTTATATTTATTTTATTAAAACACCTTTTACAGAGAAAAAATACTGTAACCTTAAATGCAGTCTACTTTTTAACAATAAATCTTAAACTTGGAAAAAAATTGGCGCGGGGGGGGGGGGGGAACAATTAATCACTAATTGTTTTTGTACTTTTTAGCCTACAGGCCAATGTTTAGCCAACTAATCGGATTTTTACAACCCTAGAATTGGCCGACAAGTATATGATAATCCCTCCCTGTCGGATAGGCCATGTGTCACTATTCATGCTGGGAATCGTTGGTTCTGCTTACGGTGCAGTATTCAGTTTCATTTCAGTATTTAGTTTTGCTTCAAACACACAGCCCAAAATAACCTAGGAGGCCGTGCTTCTGCGCAGGTGACATTGGGATTAGCAAACTGAAAGTGAAACAAAAATGGCTACCATTAAGTCTGTTAAACTAAAGAAATCTTACGAAAAATTCTGACAAAATGACTGAAGGCCTAAAACTGACTGTTCACCTTTCAGTAAACAGACTGACTTTTAAAAAAAATTGATATTTTTTAAAGAAATCATTCATTAAAAAGTTTTTAACTATTTTTTTGACACTACTCGTGTAAATTAGTTTTCTGTATCGCATTTCTGCTATTCGGCTTAGCACAGACAGTTCGAACTCCGAACCAATCACTTTAGGTTTCCCTGTTTGAATCAACGGGCTTGCCCCTCCCCTTACTGCACTTTTCTCTACATCTAAAACAATCAATAAAGTTCAAAGTTACGCTGGTTCATCGTCTATAGAAGTATTATAATTCTGGGAGTCTTGCATTGCCTATAAATGGAGAATCTTTTAAACACAAATCCTCTTGTAAACCTTATTGTAACTTCTAAACAGTAATACATAGCAACTTGGAGTTTGGACCAGTAGAAATCCTTCAAAACTGTGTATTCAAATGTCTTTGGTTTGGTTTACCGTATTACCAACACATCCGTGTTTTACTTAGCGATCTTAATATCTCAATATCGTTAAAGATAGGACTTGGTAATCGGGATCAGCTCAGCATTTAAAAAACTGTTTAATTAGCTCCAATTCATTGAAGACTAAACTTACTTTCACTTAACTTTCTTAAACATCGGACTGCAAAATATCTGCCGACGTTTTTTCTAACACACACATTGGAATCATCTTATCACAGTGACTCGTCTTTCTTCAATAAACATATTTTCGACAACAAACAGCGACTTACAAAGTTAGTTGGCCTATTACCTGTTCCGGAGTCCGATCGAAAAGTCGTAACAGCTGTAATTTCCGTTTCCTTTCGTGGACAGCGTCAAAGGCTCTTAACTTTGGCTCTTGACCAGCTGGCGCTCGTACCTGCAATCATATCAGTACGTTTAACCCTCTACGGACGAGTGCGCCCAAATGAGTCCGCTGCATAATTAAAAAAAGACAATTCTTCTATTAGTCAGATGGAAAACGTTCACCGAATTCCAAGCAAAAAAAAAAGTTCGAAATGAAGGCCAGTTCATTAAGGGGAAAAATGGTCCAAGTAGGTGAGAAGGTATGATTTTTTTTGCCAGCGAGTAGTAGAAAACCGTCGCAGGAGAAAACCGTCACTATTCGATCGTGTAGCAAATCTTTTTCATCGTTTTTTCGTGTGCTTCTGACGAAGAAGAAAGGATAATTTTAATATAAAAGAGCGGCATTTTACGTTGAGGTCTCATGTTTAGAGGTCGAAATGTCAACTCACTCAACTTTTATTGATGAACGTCGGCGAATTTTCAATCCAAATCGTGGATCTCCTTCAGGCCCAAAAAAATATATGTATATTTACACGACATCTGGAACACACACTTGGACTACATCTAAGCTTTTTCGCCTCTGCCCAGAGTCGAAGAAGCTTAGATGTAGTCCAAGAGTGTGTTCCAGATGTCGTGTAAATAGTGTAAATATATATATATATTTTTTTTGGCCTGAAGAAGATCCACGATTTGGATTGAAAATTCGCCGACGTTCATCAAAAACAGTTGAGTGAGTTGACATTTTTACCTCTAAAGGATAATTTCTTCGAAAATTTGAGAGACAAGTTGATGTTGAGTCTCCCTGGTGGTATTTGTGTTCACAAAAATTATAAAATGACCGATTTTAGCCACTATAGTCGCTGATTACCGGCATTCAATAATTATTTTTAAAGCCCAACTGCAGTCCTTAAAAGGGTTAACGGGTTAAAAGGGTTAAAAGGGTCCTTTAAAGGGTTATCAAATGTATGAAATTTATGAATGTATGAATGTTGACAGAAATACAGTGTAACCTCTTTATAATGATAGTATGGGTGTTTGGAAATAGAATGTTATATCAGGATTATCATTATAAACTAAGGCTGTACAGATGCAGATACCGTATCGGTAAATCTGCAGTTATTCAATTTGAAGATAGCACGCTTGAACCTTGATAAGAGAACTTCATCTTTTCTACCTGCTGACTGACATATGCACACCCCAATAAATAACTATGTGTACCCTGGTTAACGTGTTGCAAATCCCGTAGTAGCGTTCTTTGATGTCCTCAATGCTACGGTTGGGGTAAGCGGCACGGTCCCATCGATCGTGAATCACTGTGAAACGGAGATCAAAACGACGACACATATCCATCAGATAATCAGTCTCGGCCCTTGTCCAGCTATCAAGGTGCAAGTGCTGCTGATATTCCGTGTCGGAATAAACAGGAATTTGAACAACCTGAAAAGACATTGTATTAAATAATCATTATATATATCACGTAAACAGTTTCAAAGTGAAAGAAACCCCTGTATTTATTACGATAAAAAAAAGTTTTAAAATAATTTTTCAAATAAGCCTAATTTAAGAACGATATGAAAGCATATCTAGTTAAAAAAAACAAAAAAAAACCGCAGAGTTGCATGTAAATTCCGTGGTTGAAATGACTGTTGCTTGCTCACTGGCACGTGATTAAATAAAAAATAAGAACCAAACCGCCATTCCTCATAGACAGTAGACAGACAATTTTAAAAGGTAGTTGTGGCAACGTCACTTCCAGTTGGTGTTCTAGCGGAAGGCTGTACTTTATTTTTCTCTTCGCAGATTGTGGCTACTCCAAGCCATAGGACATTTGTGGAATGATTGCTACAATGGAGAGAAAGACTCCTGAGTAAGGTTCGTTGCATTCTATGTTGGCAGATTCCAGAATTATTAGTCGTCTGGTGAGATTTGGTTCATTTCAAAATGGAGGTGGCTTGATTCTAGCCTGCTGTATTTTCTGAATCAGCTCTTTTTCTGTGACATACTAATGCTGCTTTGCATGCGATTCGAAAAAGTGCTGGCTATGGGTAATACAAACGAGTTCATATTCGCTGCAGAATTTTGTAAATCCTGCCGTGTTCATTTGCTACCGTACTTCTGTTTTTGGTTTGTTTCAGTACAGCACAGGGATCTGACGGATGGCGAGTTGGAGAAAAAAATGTCATGCCATTGATTACAGGAAACGTTTAAGCACTTGCTTGGTTTTCTAAGCTAGGGATATCAGAGGTTTTCCAAAATTCCTTCAGCCGAAAAAACTAACATCAAGACGCAATCAAAAGAATGAACGAATAAACACAAACTGAAGAGACATGTATTCAATTAACCATGAAGTTGAAAGAAAAACTAATAGAAATTGGATTCTTGATAAATTCGTTAGCAAGGCACTTATGCATGATTTATGAAAACGATCCTTTAGACCCTTACGCAATGAAACAAGACAAACAAGTCTAAAGAATCCCCAGGAATTTTCGAAAACCTCTGCCATTTAACAAGTACAAAAACGGACTGGTTTCTACTAGCAAAAAAGCAGAAACTACTGCTTGCTTGGCGCTCGTTATTCAGCCATATTTAGCAGCTTGATTTCAAGTGAACCTCTGCCATCCCATTGTGTTGGAAAAACCAACCAAACACGTAAAATGCAATCACATGACATGACATTTTTTTTCTCAAACTCGCCACCCTTCTGATCCCTGCGTTCTAAGAAAACCCATAACAAAACTAGTCGTCACGCAACATAGAACTGTTTACAAAATTCAGTGCAGTGGATCAAATCTTAAGCAAAGACGCACCACCATTATTCCACAGAAATAGCTAATCCAATTGCAAATGCAATGCGTATACCGATTTACCCAATGAGAAGCGCCGGGCGCTTAGCAAATTTGAGTGGAGGGCGGTTCTATCTGGAGGTAGATACGATGCTCCAACTCGAACGAAATTAATTAAAAATTGATTTGAAATTACGATGTTAACAGTTACAACAACTGAAATCTTGAAACGAACTACAAGATTTCATGAATTACCACAAGATATGCATGATGAAAAGCGAAAAAATTAAGATTTTTAACCCGGTTTTCATGTGATTTGTATCACTGCTGCTGCTGAGTTCGGCAGGTGAACGTTTAGGCTTATAGAGAAACGGGCCTTTTTTTTTTTTTTTTAACGTGCCAAAAAACTCCCGTATAACCCGCAGTCCCGATTTTTTATTTATTTATTTTATTTTGCGTATTTTATGTAGGCGCTTATAAATGGGGACAAAAATAATAAAAAGTGCCAACATTTCGTATGGGGGGGGGGGGGGGGCGCTTCTGAGTAAATACGGTAGTAGCTAACTATGCAGACACTAACATCTACCAAACTGGAAACAAGCCACTTTCATTTTTATAGAACTAAATCTCACCTGAAGACTAACTGTGGAATCTGCCAACATAGAATGCCACAAAACCCCCTCAATGAACCGTACCTCACAAGCCTTTCGGTCCATCCTGGCTATCATTCCTCAAAACCTCCTGTCGCCTAGGAGGGTCCCAATCCACAAAAAGAAAATCAAGGCAGCCAGCTACACCAAGCTACAACGCCAACCGGAGGAGAGATCGCCACAACTGGCTTTTAAATTTGTGCGTACATGCCAAACGACAGTTCATCGGATATTCACAAGGTTCTTTTTCTACTTAGCCGCGTGAGACGCAATCAACATTCATCACAAAAAAAACAAAAGTTCTGCTACAAACCAAACCGAGTAACTCGGGTCATTGTATTGGAAGCCACTGAACTGTAAGCAATTCTGGAAGTTTTCCAAAGCAAAATACAGTTTTTCAAAACAAAATATAAATGTAAAATTTAATTTATAAAACCTACATTCATTATTCTCTTCATTTGAAAAACAGTGAAATAAGCACCGTATGTGCGGCACCATGTAACACGAAACTAACATAGCATCCAAGAAAGCCCCTATCACACGATGATAAACGAAAAAAAATTAGGGTTGATTCGGTTCAGGAAAACACGTTTTTTTTAAACCTAATTTAACACAATAGCTTATACTTATCGGATCTAATTTATAAACGGCGAAACAGTTTCAGTCGCTATTTCTTGTCAAATAAATAAGTCACACCGACATAAATAATACCTTATTAAACTTGGCAAAGGGGTATTCCTTTCCCTCATCAGCTATTCTCCTCCAATGATGGAGAATTGCCCCATCCTTACGAGCAGGGTTACTGAATGCCATCCAACGCCACGGCCGAACCCTCTTCATTCCTAATTTGGCTTTCATCTGTTTGTAACCCTGACCAGATCCACTCGGAAGAATGGGAGGTGCATCTCTGAAATAAAACAAAACAAAAATAAATAAATAATATGGACTAAAACGAGCGAAGCAACCTTCACGACATCGGTTGCCACTCATAAAATGTGAAAGGCCGAGTGCGACTTCAATTGTGGTAATACCAATGAAACTTGAAATTTAATACAGGGCATAACAGAAATGTATGTCACAAATGAAGGGGCATGTCATACATCACAAACTAATGAAAAAATTCCACACGAACATATATCCAGAAATCACTCCTTTTCGAGAAATTCTCCTTTCCAAGATACATCTGCACATCCGAGAACCAGTGTGAAAGCGACCTAATCGAAATTCATAAGGCAGGTAATAAATTTCAAGCAGGTTATGATTTTCATAATGATGAATCTCAGGGGCTTGACATCCGCTGTTTGTGAGTCACATATATAAATGGACGACAAGCCCAGTGTAATGAATCACATGACCATATTGGGCAATCGTGTACCCCCACACTCTAAGCACAAGAATCACGTCGCACATATAGGAAGCCACTACGGAAGAAAATTCAGCAGAGAACAGTACTAAGGTTAAGTTACAACTGTCGCCAATTTACGACAATGTGTCGTTTCCAAGGACACCATGGAAGACTTTCCATAAAAGAAGCTAAGATAACAAAATGGTGGCAGTTTGACATCAGTAGCTGACAGATAAATGCAAAAATACTTACTTTTTGTCAGAATACAGCAAAGCGTACAATTCTCGATGCATTCCCTCGGGACGTTTTAACGTCGCTTCCATCCATTTCTTCTTCTTTTGCTAAGGGTTACAGATAAAGTAATTCATTACTGCATATTAAGAAAAGCTATAAAGTCAACAATTATGTAATCATATCTAGTATTAGGAGTTTCGGGATGGATACAAATTTCTGACATACAGCTAAAACTTCTCTGCCGTGGGATAATTGTAAAGAGGCTTGCAGGACAACCAATGGAAGCATAAAGTGGTAGTTAGTGTTCCCACATAGTAAGTCGGTAAAGACTCATACTGAAAGCTCTCTGTAGACGGCCACGGAACTGCTACCGTTAAGTAGTTCTTTCACTGAATTGTCCCTTTCGAGTCACACTTAGGCGTGACGTGGCTGTAGGCTACAACCTTTACAACACCGAATACGCTGCGTTATCGTATACCATCTGCTCTCTCCATCAATTTTGATACTCTTGGAATCAAAAAAGTAATTACGTGAAGCATGGATCGACGCCAACAGACTGAGAGAAGTGAACGACATGGCTAGAACTGTATTATGTGTTCGGTATGAAAGTTGAATGGAATGTCGTATTCGCCCCAAAAGTGATGTGGCCTAGGCTAACCCACAGCCATGGGCAGATTAGACCATACAAATCACACTGGCTGAAGCCCGTACTATGCACGGGTGGCGTTTGATTAATTGATTGACTGATTTTTTAGTGAGCCAAAGCGGTCTGGAAACCATGCGCTCAATACTGCTCACTGCAATATTGGTACAGTTTGCTTTTTCATGTGTTTGTTGCGGAAGGCATGTGTCCTATCTATGC
>JAHWFP010050671.1:9130-21864 GCA_023313725.1 Lithobius niger | reverse complement strand
GGGCACTTCGGAATCGAGTTACAATCAATAAACACGAGCACAGAACCTTTCAATAAGAAAAGAATAACAATGCTGCCAACAATGACATCTTTATAGCATTGTCGACCTTTCTGAGCAAAAGAACGTCAGCACGATTCATTCTTTGTTGTGTGCGTGCTGCTGTTGTCGGACTGAGGTCGTGAAATTCGTGATAAATAGGTTATCAGCCACTTTCCTCGGAGAGATACAACAATAGCTCGGCCCTGTGGGCCTCGACATTGTTTTATCTCACTCCTCGGGATGGTGGCTGATAACCTATATAGCAGTGACATTCGCCGCCATATTGGCACCAAATTGGCACCAGTATGGAGGGCATAACTACAAGGTGCACAACATAAAAATGGAGGGAAAAACAACGGAAGAGCGGATTTCTTAGGCTTAAAATTACCATGTTTTCTCCAACAACAAAAATCGCGCGTTTTAGGTCTAAGAAATCACTCTTCACAGCATCGGCTTCAGCATGACGCCCTTCTGTTTCTCTCTGCAGTGCCCCTTGCAGCTAACCCATTAAAGCTCCAGCATAGAGTTATATACAATAACACTACGTCGTGTCACTGCTCTACACTCAAGACACACTGCTGAAACAGTGAAACCGTTGTCTATAAGAACTACGGCTAAGGCGTGGGTTTCTTACTTACGTAAGTAAGAAAACAGATCTTTGGCTCTACTTTAAGTAGTAAAAAATACCAGCGCTGTCCATGTTTACGTATCCCAAATAGTTTCTAAAGTATTATTAAACCATTTCGCACTTTAAATTAAAAAACTATTAATTTTTAAAATAAGAAAAAAAGAATTATTGCCATAGAAAACGAAGGCCTTTGGTTCTTACTAACGTTAGTAAAATCTACTACCGCTTTCAATGTTTACGTATCAATGTTTCCAAAATAAAACATTTATTGCAGCTTAAGAAAGACTCGAAGGAAAGAGTTGAAATTGATTAAAATAAACAAATAAGGCATTTATTGCAGTTATTGAGTTTTAAAAACCGGTCTAAAGCGACTACGTAGTCGCAACCGGTCTTCTGCAGAGTTCTGCCACTTCCGATGTTGAGGCGCACACCTCTACCATGCACTGCAACAGCGACCTCTATTATATAATCGAAAAGCAGTGACCATCACAACTGCTGGTTAAAAATAAGTAAACTTAAGCATATTTTACATTTTTTGGCGTAATTGTCAGCTTTTAGGCCTAATTTTTACGTGAAGTTTTAATTTCGTAAGTAGGAGCAAACGGAGAATTGGATTGTAGGGCAAGCCTATTCATTTTTAAAACACGGTGTGCCTCCGGGCACACATGTAGTGTTACAACGTAATGCGGAACGTAGCCTATATAGATCAGTGGTAGTAGGGAAGTGACGGGGAGACGCAATAGGTAGACGTTTTAATATGCTGTTGATTCAGCCAGCAGTGACTCAGCAACTTGACGTTGCCGTGGTAACGTGATTTTAGGCCTACTTTTATTAACTGCAGTTTCTTTATTTCTTTAGTATCAGATAGGCCTAATAGAGAATTTGCTTCGATAATTTGCTACGTTCATTCATACAACAACCGACGAGACTATTTTAAACGAAGCTAAAATCCTTTTTATTTTTCGGCTGCGTGTTATGTACTTAGAATTTCAATTCGACGATCTAATAACATTTGATCTTATTATTATTTAGTTACGTCGAAGAAGCCTGTTAGCTATAAGGAAGTAACGATGTTTAATTTGCCGCGTTTTTTAACTAACGTTTGACAATGAAACTAACGTTGTCGATAGTGGTCGTCTCTATCTGGTACCATTCCGAAGTTGAAAAAAGCGACGGACGAACGGAAAGACAGACGGACGGACAAAGTCGTTGCAATAGTCTTCTCAACCGGTACGGCTGTACAGAAGACTAAAACGGAGCAAAGAATATCCCGCCAACAATGGTTCGTTTACTATCACAACAATAGCTCGGTTACTAAGAATCCAAATCGTTGTTGAACAAATATGTTCGACGATGGTTCGGCAACAATGCGCTAACACTGTCGCTTTATTGCAACTATGGCTCGTTCACTAATGATGTTATTTATTTATTTACAATCTATGCGAGCACTAAGGAATAAGTTCTTTCTGCGCTCCACACTAACTAAATGATTCAACTCGTCGTTAAACAAAAAATAGACGATGGTGTTTGGCAACAATGCGGTAAGATTTTCGCTTTATTGCCCTCGTGGCTCGCCACTCGGGTAAACAGCGAAATTCTTACCGCATTGTTACCGAACGCCATCGTGTAACTGCTGCTTGATTTTAACGCTCTTGTACTTTTTACGTGCCTTCCTGGACGAACCGGATTACTTCCTGAAGTTGTTGAAATTGTGGCCTGGGTGGAATCTGTGCACTTTTGACCTCAGTGCCTTGTACTTTATTCCTTGGCGGGTCTTCTTGGTTGAATACGTAGTGTGCTCCAGTGGCTTACGGGCAACTCTAGGAGTACGACTGCACCATAACAGTGAAATGTGTAATTTAAATAATTCCGGTTCTTGAAGATGGGTAATTGCGGTAAGGTTGCTTCTCTCACTCAATTCATGTATCTTGTGATTCATTTCATTATCATACAATCATTTCCGTTACCCGGGAGCAGACGGTGTCTTTCACGTCCTGTGGCCTGGTTTGTTTTTTTTTCGCACTGAATCCGACTGCACATTTGTGGTGTCTTTGTAAACTCTGTAACCCGGGATCAGACAGATATTTTTTTTGTTTTTCACTCAAGCCTGATTACGTGACTTTATGAAACCAAGTACAATGCCAGATGGAGAAGACATTTCTGCACAGCCTGTATGAAGGCGGCAAATGTAGGAGTACAGCTGCCCCATAACAGTGAAATGTGTAATTTAAATAATGCAGGTTATAGAAGAGGGGTATAATTGCATTAAAATTGCTTCGCTCACTCAATCCATGTATCCTGTAATTCATTCCACCATCCTTCATTCATTTCCGTTACCCGGGAGCAGACGGTGTCTTCACGTCCTGTGGCCTGGTTTTTTTTTCCGGCACTGAATCCGACTGCGCATTTTTGGTGTCTTTCAAAGCCCTGTAACCCGGGAGCAGACAGATATTTTTTTCGTCTTTTTCACTCAAGCCCGATTACGTGACTTTATGAAACCAAATACAATGCATGTTTGTAAAGACATTGTTGTTTGCAGCATTATTGTTACACCATGCTTCTGCATTGTTTCCTCCTATAATTCTTTTTTCTTCTTCTGCCGGAAAAGATATTGTTGTTTTTATCATTGTTAAAGCATTGTTTAAAGCATATTTGGACCAGCTCTGGCAAAAGGGTGGGAAGTACCGTTTTATGGATTAAGATTAGCTTTTTTTAATGTTTTGCATCTTTATCAATTACATTTTGCACAAACCAACATAGAAACAAATCCTTTGATCTTCAGTCTACGTCTTGCAGCTAGCGTTTGCTAATTGGTATTGTTGCATAATAACAATGTTTAAAACAATGTAAAACAATCATTCTGGTCGTTCAGAGCTCCCTAACCCCTGAACCACTTAACCAATTAGAAAAGGCCTTATGGAAAGGGCACATCTACAGAGCAATACTTGTAAAATGAGCTAAGAACAAGCTTTATAGGACAAATAGTTTAATCTCTAGAGAATGTAGTAGAAAAATAGGGTGCCAACAAGAAGAACAGAAGACAAAAATGAAACTCACAATTCCAGCTCAAGTCCAAATCTCCGATGTGACAAATAGGAAATTAATAAAAGTTCGGTCACATGTTCACCAAGTCCAATAAAACTTATACACTAAATTTGAGTGGAAAATACTGAAAGTCAGCAGAGAAATTAAGCTTCGAAATTTCGGCTTTAACAAGGGAGGTCGAGGTCAAACTTGACTGATATGAGGTTTTCCAATCGTGTCCTTGTCTCCCTATCCTTGGAGACTTTCTGATTCTAAATATGTAGTGGGATTCAAAATTGGACCGATTCACCTCTATATGAGCATTAAAAATGAAGTAGGCTCAAACCTCTTGATTCAGACAAAGGGTTCAAATGATTTAAAGAGCGTTAACCACTCCTGGTCAAAAAAAATATTGTCCAACAATATCAGATCCAACAATCAGGCACCGGTATTAGTTGCTGTGGCAGCAAATAAAATAGATTATTTTGACATCCCTAGCAGCCTACTTTGGATGACAAATCAAGTAGCCTACTACTGCTATACTTTTTCGTCTAATCGAATAGACTAACTAACAAAACACAAATACACGGCCGACTGATACACCAATAGACTGAGATTTGGTAAGTGATCTAATGCATAATGAACTTTGCGTTTTATTTTATTTACTTTCACCAGGCAGTCCTACCGTGCATGAACTTTCTTTTGGGCGCTTCAGAAATTACAAAATAAAATTGTAAAACTTTTGGTATTGATGGAGTTTAAGCGAACCACGCTAAATCCAGTGAATGTGGAAATTTAAAAACTAAGCCGAGGTTTACATCAAAACTGAAATTCTTAAAGTAAAACATCTGAGAGATTTTGTAATTGTTCTAAACAATTACTTTAACGGTGGATTTAAACTAGGTAATTGTGGAGTTTAAGCGAACCACGATAAATCGATAAATTTTGGTGATTTGAAGTGGTTCGCTTAAACTCCACAATTACCTTAAATACCAAAAAAATAACAACAAAAAACGCAGACAGCATAGTTTGGAACATTACTTTCCATTTTCGCGATGCTAACTTTTCGTGCTACTCTGAATCCCGGAACATGGCCGCCGCTTTACACGGCCGGGCCCACCGTGTTACGTGGTTAAAGAACGTGTTTGGAGAGCTAAAAAACGTGTTTACATAACCAAAAAAACATTTCCCCCATTTTTGTAACGTGAAATGACAAGAGGATGAAGATTTAGGTCGGTACGTACCAAAATTAATCGATTTATCGTGGTTCGCTTAAACTCCACAATTACCAATACCAGCTGTAAAAATCACTAACATGTTCAACGCAATAACCTTTATAAAGTCTAACTGCTTACTTTTTAGGCTAAGAACTCAAGGTTGAGTGTTTATTTTTCTTTCCTCACAACTAAAAAACTTTTATCGTTTCTGATAATGTTTAACATTGTTTCTGATATTGTTATTAGTTTTATTTTTTTATTTTTTCCCTTTTGCTCATTTTTCGTGAGGTTATGCGTTACAAGTGTGTAAGATAAGTGCCTACCATTTTTAATTCTTATCTTGCTATCACGGTCTTGCATTTTTTAAATACGATGTTATCATTGTATTTAATTTGCACCATGTCCTTGTGTACCCATGCCGTTTTTATATTGTATTCCGGCACACACTAGTTCGTTCGGTCGTTTGATCAATAAACTTAAATTTATTTATATTTTGAATGCTAGGCACGTTTTTCCTTTATAATTAACTGAGAAACGAGACTGCTTTGCTTACAATGTGGTGTTGCATCTATGAAACTAATGGCTAAATTTCTTTATTTTGTCAAGTTTTTAAAGTGTTTGGGTGATGCTGGCGTATTATGTTAGTTTAGACATTAGTTGTAGTGAACAGTCGCTTCTGCTCAGTCCTTACCACATTTATTGTAATTCAATAAATCACGATGCAAACCTATTTCCGTTGCCTTCTGGACTTAAATGTCAGAAGGCCTGAATGGGAATTGAACCCTCGACTTTTGCGACCAAAAATCGAAGCTCTACCCCTAAGCCTTTACTGACACGGTCAAGTGGAAACGGCCATAGGCAGCATAAATGGAGCAGACATTTTTTTTCAGTCGCAACTGGAGGGGCACTTGTTGCTGCGCTTCAAACCATGGAAAGCCTTGTTCGCATTACAGTCTCTCCTCTCCTAACTTGGGTGACTACTCACTTAACTTGAAAACAAAGATGTCCGTTCGAATATCAACCCTTCTACCTTCTACGCCCTCCTCCGCCCCGCCCCCCACCCTTACATACATACACGCTCTCACCCACAGACAATAAAGCGTGAAATCTAGAATAAATAGGACGGAACACCCGGATTCGTAGTAAATAAATCTGTTTAAACCAATTATAGTGAGAGTCGATTTGTTTCCTCTTGCGAAGACAGCGATCGGTATGGCTACTAATTGTCTAACACACGTGAATAATTACCCCTCCTAAGAATACAATCCTAACACCCAAATGATTTCTTGGCCGCGGTTCCAGGGCGCGTATGCAACCGTAAAACCAGTGGTCACTTGCATTTCTAGCTTTTTTGCCTCAATTCCCCCATCCCCCCCATACATGTTTTGATCAACTGCGTTGGATGGCATGGCGGCGAACATCTCTCAATTAAAGACGAGCCCACTACGATTATTCAATCGGTTTCATTTTAAACTGCAAGTTTAATTCGAACACTAGTGAACTGAATCAACATTAAAAATATTGGGAAGCCTCCAAGCCGTTTAGTCTCGGCGTTTTGAACATTTCATTTATCCAACTGCGACGCACAGATTGCTGCGACGTTGCCACATCGCACGACTGATAAGGATGAAATATCTAGATAGCACAGTCATCGCCCAAAAGTAGTTTTATGAATTTGTGCCCCCCCCCCCCCCACTTCCCTCCCCTGACAACAAAAAATGTCATACAGTAGTTATAAATATTTCAACAAGTAGCCCAAACAAGTAGCCCAAGTCTACGCTAATTTCGCATGCCGAAATGACTATACAAGCTTGTTATCCAGTACGTACGAATCCAGTTCGTATCCAGCTCGTACGAAGGGTGGAGGCGCGTGCCTACGTCAGTGATCTGTGCAATAATTTGCCATTCATTGGTCGGTTGGTGGTGACATCAGCCGCTGACGAAGGCTACATGGTTCCCAGTAATTGGTCGTGGATGGATGACGTCAGTCGGCTGAAGAAAAAATAACGAACCTCGTACGTTTGCTGCGAACAGAAATCTTTGATTATTTTTTGTGAAGGATTTTCCCAACGGAATCGACCCATTTTCGAACTTAGACCTAGAAATGTGCCATAGAATGTGTGTTCAAAATTTGACAGAAATCCGATAATTCGTTAAAACGTTATAGCGTGAACACACAGACAGACACCCAGACAGACAGACAGACAAATCGTTCGCATAAGAGTCTAATCGACTATAATAAATACAAATGTAAAGTTGGTTTAGCGACCAGTAGACCTTCGGCCTTTGTCTCAAAGGTGGAGAGTTCATTCACGTTCAACCAATCTGGCATTTAAGTCCGAAAGGCAATGAATTTAGGTTTATATCAGTTTTCATTTTCTACTAATCCAGTCGATTTGACATTCCATCCTGTTTTCCATCCATTCAACGCAAATCTGCCATTTAATTCCAAAGAGCTGAACAATTCTTTTCGGTTATGGGGAGATATTTATTTTGCTTCATTTTCATCTGATCATCGACATAAGCTCAGGGCCGTGCTCTTCGGGGGTGGGGGGAAGAAAGGGGGAAAGCAGCACCATGACTATAGACAAAATCAGGGTCGCTTGAATGTTTAGACGAAACGAAAGATGGTAAAAAACGAATATTTGGCTTAACTTCCTTCACTGTAAAAACAAAAGGTGACAATGAGTGGCCAAGTGGCACTTCAGCGTGCCTGTTGGGTGACAATATGGTGACAAAAGGTGCCACTGGGGTGAAATCATCAAATGGGTTGACTTAGGTTTCGCTCGGCACCTTGTGGGTGTGAAGTGGCACCTTAAAGCTACCAGTGAAGGTGGGTTCGGAGTGCCATTGGGTGAACATCGTGTATCAAAGGTGAAAAATACGTTTTGTTGTTCAATATTTCACCCTTTATGGTGACAATTGTCACTGCCACTAAAATGCACTTTTTTCTCTAAGCGAACATGGGGATGCCTAGAAGAACCAGATGCGTGCGCAGTGGCAACTAGTTTCACCTTTGGTGTGAAGTGCCAGTTTTCACCCTGTCTTTCTGCACCTTTTTCTGCACCTTTCTGCACCCTTTGGTCACCCACTTAAAATGGCACCTATTTTTTCACCATTCCGGGGTGAAACTTGAAATTAGCTATGGTGCCAGTTGGCCACATCGCTGACTTCCTTTCTTCATGGTATTGTCACCTTTCAAGGTGCCAGTGTTCACTCTCATGATTGCACATAAATTGTCACCATATGCATTGACAGATGGCACCTTAGCTGGCTCCCTAATTAAGGTACCAGTTCACACCAGTGATGGTACCAATTGGCCACAACTTGTTTTAGTGCCTAATCTTCCGGATTTAGTCACCTTGGAAGGTGCCATTGTTCACCGTCACAAACTTATATACTTTGTCACCATTTTGATAGATAAAGGCACCTCAACTGGCTCCACTATTGAGGTGCCGATTGAGACCAGTGGTGGTACCAATTGATCCCCACGTGTTTTGGTGCAAAATTTTCTTAGCTTTTTCACCTCGATAAGGTGCCGGTGGTTACCGTCACTCACTTACGTACATTAACACCATTTTCGTAGATAAACGGCACCAGAAGTAAGGGGGAAACAGTCTGTCTAGAGATATTTGTGGGTGATAGCTAATTGATATTAATTGATCAATTGGTAAAAATTGTCCTAGGCCTGGGTGTCAACCCATCAGTTGAATGGAGCCTCAAACTAGCAGATGTTTCTGTTATTTCGCTTGCTGAAACCGTATTCGTTTCGCCTTTGTCATTTGCACTAGCAAGCCTAGCCTAGCACCTTTGGGTGAAAAAAAAGTTAGTGCCTATAGGGACGAGTGGGTGAAAATAGGGTGAAATTCATGAGGTGCAAAAATATTCATTAGGAAGTCAGCTGGCACCTTAGGGTGAAAAAACGTTTGTGCCAATAGGCACTATGGGTGAAAATAGGGTGAAATTAAAATCCTGTCACGGGGTGCAAACTTATTTAAGTGTAAATTGGCACCTGAAGAGTGAAATGTGTTTTAAATTGTAGGAGGACAACAGTCACCCTAAATAAATAAAAATAATAATAATAAAATAAAAATAGTTTGTTGCAAACGCAACCGGAATGGCAAGGACCTGGTGGTCGCTAACTGCCATCCAACGTTAAAATTAAAAATTAAAATTATAAAGTTTAACAGTTTTAAAAAATTTAAAAAGAAGACAATGGCTCGGCTGTAGCGGGAGGGTTGATGGAAGTAGGTTAGGGTCACGAATGCCTTACCACCAAGGTTAGACCTACCAGGGACACAATGGTCCCCGATGGCATCGCCAAACGTGAGGGTCAAGTGAGGGGTAATGCCAGGTATCATTGTCAGTATTTCTAATATAACAATAAAATAATGTACCGTAAAGCTTGGCCAAAGCCATTTGTCAAACCTAATGTAAAACTAAAAATGGAGTTAGGCACTCATAAGAAGTGAAATAAAAGCAGCAGGGTTGTTGGCTAATTATACTGTTCCCTTTGTATTAAAATTGTTTTATCATTAGCGTGAAGAGCAAATGTAGTGGATTTAAATTGTCATTTTATTTTTCTCAGTGGGTCGTATATATTCAGGTCTTTTCAGAAAATATTTAAGGTCTACCTCATTTAAGAGGTGCCGAAAAGTGTTAACATTTTTTTGCGGTTACCACTTTTGAAGGGAGCGAGTTCCATGGGTTTACTACCCTCACTGCAAATGATGACCTACGCATCTCTAATCGCGCTGCTGGTTTGTTTAATTTAAATATGTGACCACGTGTATGTCTCATCGTGGACAATTCGAAGAGAGGGATATCAGTGTTAAGGAAACCTCTTAAAATCTTGAAAGTTAGGGTTAGATCCGCCTTCAAGCGTCGTAATTCCAAGGAATCTAAGTTCAATAGCTGGAGGCGGGTTTCATAAGTTAAATTTTTCATCCCGTTTAAAGACTTTGTAAACCGACGCTGAACTGACTCCACGTGGTCGATATCCTGTAAAAGGTTTGGGGACCACACCTGGCTAGCGTACTCCAGTAGGGGGCGCACATAGACCTTGTATGCCCAGAGTAGGATTTTGGCATCTCCAGATGAAAACACACGTTTCATAATGTGTAGCCGATTCAAAGAATTTTTTACTACATAATTGCAATGTACGGTTTGTTTAAGAGAGGACGTAAACCAAACTCCCAAACCTTTCATCATGGTTACATCTGGTAGTGCAGTATTTTCGATGTTATACGTCTGGCACCTGTTAGTGTACCCGATGTGGAAAGTTGTACATTTTGCATTTGCAAGGGGCAGTTGCCATTTGATCGACCATTCATGTAAGTTTGTTATTTCTGTTTGGAGGTTGGCTGAATGTGTCTCATTTAATATTGGTGCGTGGCAAATCAGGTCGTCAGCAAATTTGCTTTGTTCGCAGTTATCTTGGTTACATGATAAATCATTCAAATAAATCAGAAAAAGTATAGGCCCAAGTACCGTTCCCTGTGGGACTCCGCTGATGATATCTAATGTTGATGACGTCGAATTTTCTACCACCACGAATTGAGTTCGGCCTGACAAGTACGCTCATAGCCATCCCAAAAGTAGTCCCTTAAAACCATAGCAGTCAAGTTTAAATAGGAGCTTTCGGTGTACTACCGATTCAAATGCTTTCTTAAAGTCGAACGATATAACATCAGTTGGTACTCCAATGTCAAAAGCTTCAGACCAGATATCGAGAGCCTTTAAAAGGTGCATCGTAGAGGACCTTCCTGGTAAAAAACCAAATTGGTCTGGTTTAATTATATTTAATTTGTTTGTAAAGTTTAACATTTGCTCTCGTATAATATTTTCCATCACTTTACATGGCACTGATGTTAAAGAGATTGGTCGGTAATTTGTTGGATCCGTTTCATTTCCCTTTTTGTAAATTGGTATAACTCTCGCTGTTAACCAAATCGATGGAAGGACACTGAATTTAAACGAGAGATAAAAAATAAAAGCCAAGGGTTTGGTAATAAAATGGCGAATTTCGCGATATAAAAAAGCCGACAACCCATCAGGGCCCACTGAATGACTTGGTTTCGATGAAGTCAGTGCTTCTAAAACAATTTGCGGGGAAAAAGTGACCAACTCGCATACATCTTGCTTGTGATCGAGTGGGAAGTCCAAACATATTTGTTTGTCGTCGATAATCCCATTTAAAACGAAGCAGGGATTTAAACTGTGAGCTTTTGATATAGCGGATCCATTTCAACTTTGCCATTTGCAACCAATGGTGGTATTTGTCTTTGAGAAGCCGTTTTGGATTTATAAAATTTATAGAGGGAACCAGTTGAACATGAAGTTAAAATTTTTTTTTCTGCAGTCTTCTGGTATAGGATTAGAGCCGCCGAATAATTCTTGCTAGTAACGTTAAACTTAAGAAGATTGGCACCTGATCTACTTGATTTGTACGTTCTCCACGCATGAAGTTTTTTCCTACGGAGTTTGTTGATCTCATTTGGGTACTTCTTCTTGGAACAAAGTTTGGTATGTCTCACTTCACTGCAATGGTTTATTTTGCGATTTAGAGTATTGAGGAAGGTATTCCAAGCAGTCTGCACGTCGGTTATATTGACCATCACTGTGCACCAGTCTATTCGTGAGAGTTCTGTTTTGAGTAAGTCAAAATTTATTCTTTTGATGTTTGTACAATTTTTTAAATCTGTCTTTTTCAGGTTCAATTTAAAACTAACTGAATGGTGGTCACTCAGACCAAGGGGTGGACTTACATCTACATCGTAGACCAGTCTATCTTCATTTGTAAAAATTAAATCAAGTATTTTATATCCCTTGTAGGTTTTGTGACAAGTTGTTTCATGCCTAACTGTAGGAGGTCACTTAAGAAAGACTGCTGATGTCCGTTTGTTGCGCGGAGTTGTTCCCAGTCAACTGATGAAAGGTTGAAATCTCCTAATATGACATAAGGACCTGGTTTGAGTTCGGTGTTTATGAAATGTGAAGTCGAAGATAATATTTCAGAATCTCGTCCGTCAGGGATATAGCAAAGAACACATTTAACTCTCGCAGGAAGTATGGATATAATTAGAGCTTCAACATTTGGTGCCACTTTAGTAAGAATAAGGCTGATGCTTTTTCTGTAAATCACGCAGATACCACCGGCTCTGGAACCTCGGTCTCGTCTAAAAATACTGTAATGGCTTCCGTCAAGAATCATTGCATCCGTAATTGAAGGGATAAGCCAGGATTCAACCACAAACAAAAGATCAAAGTCATCTGTCTTCAGCAGATCATGGAATTCATCCATATTTGCCACCACGCTACGTGCGTTTATGAGTATACAATTCATGTAGTTAGTTTTATGGCAGTGCGATAAAGTCGGCAAATGTGTTGAGATTGGGTGTAGAACAGTTGTTCTTTTTAACGTCCCCCTTACATGTAATGGTTTTCCTGAGTATTAAATAGCACTTTAGAAATCTCTGATTGAAGGGCCATTTTTCCTCTTAAATTCAGATGTGTACCATCTCTGCAAAGAAGGCTTGGACTGTTTAGAATTTGTTCGTCAAGTGATATGAAATTGCAATTGTTGGTAACACAAAAAGTCTCTTAACATGCGATTTGTAATTTCTACCTTTTTGTCTTCATGTTTTTGATGGTACTTGATTCTTGGGAATAGGCCAATGAGTGAAATCCTTGCTTTTGGTTGTTTGGATTTTATTGTTTCACACAAGGTAGTTATATGGGAGATAATATCTTCTGGTGTGTCTTTCTTTATATTATTTGAGCCTACGCAAAGTATGGTAGTTGTCGGGTATTCACATGTGTCCAGT
>JAHWFP010050670.1:0-12280 GCA_023313725.1 Lithobius niger | reverse complement strand
ATTTTTTAATGGATGGTGTAGCACAAAACTTATATATAACTATAATTATATGTATAATAGTTAGTATTTAGTTATGTAAGCCTCAATACAACATTCGTGAAGATTTTTTTTTATTTTACCGAAATAGACAAGGGGGGGGCACCTCTAAATTGGTTTGCTTTGGGAGGGGGGCGCCGCACAGTTGGTTCGCCTTGGGCACCAAGGGAGCTAGCTACGGCCCTGTTTAGCAGTTGACATTTCTCTTGAAGGTGGACGCGATATTCTTGACAGAATTTCTCCACCGAAAATTCAAGTGAACATGTATCCTATTCATCATTTGTCGTGTAGTGTTATATTTTTCCAGTTGTTATATCTGTAAAATCTGTTACCGGTATTTTCAATGATTTTATACATTGTAGTTTACTGAAGTAACAGCAAACGTATGACTCGTACTAAAGCCATGCAAAAAAAAATGTTTGCTTTACGGGCAAGGTTGCAAATTGAACCACCAGGCAACCAGTCATTTTATTTTATTTTTTATTTTATTTAACTGACCACATTTCTTCTATATGTACCCAGCTTATAACTAAAAGAGAATTAGTCAGCCTAAAAATATAACATTTTGCTAATTTTGTCATCTACTATTCAATGTTTTTTAATTTTTACCAAATAACTTCTTAATGGTTGGAGGTAGAGGCTTGAAATGTGCACCATTGAAAAGCTTGTTTATAGCCGGTTAAAACGGTTTATTGGAATGTCAAAATGTCAAAATTTGACGAAAATTTGATTTCTAGCGAGTGAACCAAGATTCGGATAAAAAATGTAGACCTGCGATAATTTTGTAAGGCACCCGCACGCGCCTGGAAACCAAACAATTAACTTTCCATGGCCTAGCCAAATCAGGTTCGATTTTGATGCTGTTACAATCTATGCTGGCGCACAATGTGCGCGTACTATGATGATTGGAATTTTTTTAAGCTTACCATAAAAAATTGTACGTTTTACTTCTTATGTCTGCGATTTCAAAGCCTACCAAAAAATTATAACATTATAAATGATTTTTGTTTGTTCGTAATTAATATAGCATTTATGGTATTTCTCATCCTTTGTGTAATTTATCTATTCCGAGTAGCTCATAACAAAGAAGTGCACGCACCTCCTCTTCAGATTTTCTTTTAGCATGGAATTTATTTTAAAGATGTGTCTTTGCCTTTTTATTTTGCAATTTTTATTTAAAGACATAAAAATCGTGTTTCAAAAGGCTTTTTCTTTCTTCCTCCCCCCACTATGTATTTGTAGTCACGTGTCATAACCAGTGTATTTGTTTGCTAGGCCTATGCCACCGTCAAACCGGCAGATCCCTTCGACGCTGAACATGACGCTGAAATGTTACGAAAAGCCATGAAAGGGTTTGGTAAGACGATTTCTAAACTGAAGGTTTTCTAAGATTTTGCATAGCTGATGTTTTAATAAGGAGGTTTCTCTATCAATTGATGCGACACGCATTTATGGGTTAAGCCCTGAATAGAAAGTCAAGAATGTCACATTTTGTGATTCATTAATGTCATAGTCGTAGCTGGAATTGTTGTATTCTCAAGAGTACCTGGAAGTCTCCCTCTCCAGCAGCGGGGACAAAATCTCCTTAATCTTTCTGGTTGGCCCAAGGGACCCAACTTTGTACCCTCCTCCTCCTCCCCTCTCCACTGCCTATTTGCATATGAGCCACACCACCCAGGAAAACGTATATTTGTGCTCAAACCCCACCCAGTACACTTCCACGGTTACGTGGTACCATGCAAAAAAAGTTAACATCACCTTGTTCAACGATACACTGTAGTTTTACATTGTAAATTACAAACAGTTACTTTAATGTTGGTTTTTGGTTATCTGAAAAGATAACAAAATACTCACAGCAAATATCTTTGAGAAAAGGCGTGTAATCCCAATAATAAGCTATTACTGTGCTTATTAGGTATTGAGCTTTAATAAGATACTAAATGGAAAAAATGGACTAAGCATATTTCTAACAGGATAATTAGCAGAGTGACAGTTTGGGCAAAATTTGTTCATTTTAATCATCTTGTGGTGTTAATAACTTAATGGAGTGGACGTCAAACAAAATTATAAGTTACACCCAAATTTATGAGTGGTGATTAATGCTCCACCTTAGCTAGGCGTTGGCTCTTCAAGCCTTTGCCATTTGCTATAGCATGCCACTTGCTGTCAATATTAGCCTTTTTTGTGATACTATTTTTAATCCAATATTTTCTTGTTTTAATATTCAGGCACTGATGAACAGTCGATCATTGATATCTTGGCCAACAGAACCAACGATCAGCGACTCGAGATCTATGGTACCTACAAGTCGCATTTTGGCAGGGTGAGATCACAATTATTTTTAATGTCAGGTCAAGACTTCTTGAAATGCACGAAATGTTTTTATTTTACTAGTGATGGTAGTGTTAAGCGTATACCATCCAACACCTACTGCGATACAATTTCTGATGGTGACAGTATTGTTGAAAATGGAAAACAATGCTACTGGATGATATTAGCCTTGTTTTATCCCTTGGTTTTTGGGACCAAAATTAATGTGTTTAAGCATAAATAATCAATTGCCTTTCCATTTGTTCAGCATGTTTTGTTATGCTGGCTTAGAGCAGAAACAGACTGGTGTCTCTGGAGGCCAGTTAAGAAGATACTTAATGTTTTCGGTTTGTTACAGAAGTGGTAAGCCACTAAGGACTAAATGCCATTTGGAACTTACCGACCTTGCTTTTGGCAGGCAGCAGTCAAACACATGCTCATTTGATAGAAGGATTACTTGTTGCACATTTTAAATCTATATAAAGGAATTATTAAGCGCTATGTTAACAGTTAGTTACAAATGTTTTATTATGGTAATTCTCTGTATAGCATCATTAATTATCTGGTCTCCGGTAATGACTCATCCCAGGCATTAAGTCCTAATTTTCGTTTTCGTTTGATTAAAGTTATTTGGTGACAGCCAATAAGAATCCAGTGCTGGTTTATCCATTAAATGCATTAGCTGCCGTTTATGGTACAGTAATGCTGAGCTATGGTGTTGTCTCATCCAAGAAATATTGGAACTGCTTAACAGTGATAGCGATTAAGCTCCTGCAAATGTTATCTGTATGCTAAATGAAAACAAAATATTATCAATATTAGCTGCGACTGAAAGAGTTGGGAGTGTATGTGTTAATATAGTTTGGAAAGATAATCTATATTTCTTCATATCTGTCTTGTAATACAATTAGATTACTTGTCAGGGAGCTTTTGAGGGTAGGTAGCGAATAATTTTTCATACATTAAAGTCAATGTGCCAACAATGTCTTATACAGCAACAACCCAAAAAGATTCTTCATTACGTATTTCTGTTTACTTTGTGTAGGATCTGATCGATGACCTGAAGAGTGAACTAACGGGAAAATTCGAGGATGCCATTTTAGCAGTAATGACCCCGAGGCTGGAATACCTAGCCCAACAGCTGCACTCCGCAATGAGCGGGGCAGGAACAGACGAAGATACGCTCATCGAAATTCTTGCTTCCTGTAACAACCAAGAAATTGCAGAAATCAAAGAAACGTACGAGAGATGTGAGTATTATGTAGAAAGTAGCATCATAACTTGGCTCAATTCTGGTAAACTTTGCATGGAACAGCAACAAATTGATGTAAAAGCCATTATTGGCAAAGCTTACCTGGTACCAGTGATGAATGCAATCGTGCAAGCCAGTTCCGAACTTGGAATTAATTGACTCAATTCTACTTTTGTAGACTAGGTGGAATCGATCTTGCATTGGGCAATTCCAGGTAATGAATTGATGGAATTGATTTTGTTAATCTTCAATTCTACTTGACTTGATTTAAATTTGACTTGGGCAGCTGTCAAAATTATAACACGATTTGGTAAGAATGGACTTATGTAGCCAAATCATTCGTTGGAATGGCAATGCCTAGATTTGATTTGATTTGAATTTGATTGGATTTAAATCCCTTGTTTTAGAACCGATTTGGTTCAGCCAGAGTTGTAGCTTCAGTTACACCTGATTCAGGCAAATTCCATAAAAATCCAAATCCAAATCAATTATCTTGATTTCAGTCCCAAACTCACCATGCATTTTTGCCAGTGTTCTAAATTTGGCCAGAATTTAATATTTAGTCAAAATATTTCCTAAGTCAGCCGGGAATTGACTGGAACCAAGATGGTATCAATAGGAGGTCAGTGAATTGGAATTGATTTATCAAAGCAGTAAGTGATTTGAAAAACCGAAGGTTTGGCTGTTTTACTTTGGTTGATACTCATTATCATAAAAAATGTTCTGCAAATCTAAGATCCACAGTCCAAAACGGACAACCAAAAATGTTCAAGCTTCCACTAAAACTTGCAAATTTTCGGCAACACTAGTACTGGTTGACTTCCTCAGGCAACAGTTACAACATTTTGTATGATTACGAGTAAGTGATTGGAATTTATTTGCAATAGCAAAGGAAGAATGCGGCAATGAACTGAATTGCATTGAGACATGACCTGGTTAAAATTGAATTTGGCTCTTGAACTTGAATTGCTTCTCAGTGACATTTAGGTAGAAATGGACTTGACTTGCTGCTTACTTGATATATAGGTAATTGACTTAAATCCATTGAAATGGAATTATGCCCGTCACTGCCTGGTACCTTGACAACTGACATCAAGGTAAACTATTGTATGATCATCTGTTATTAATACCTAAAGTACATTAGTAGCTTATAAGAGTTCCATTAGAGTAACTAGGAGCATTGGATTGTATTAAGATCAATTACAGCGCTTAACATGGCTAACTTTTGAGCTACAAAATGAACCAAACTCACAAGGAATTAACAAAAAAAAAAGTGCATTCTTGTAGTAATGGCTAATTTGCCAAAAGCTGAATGCATTGGTACTTTGGTATGTCCTGTTGATCTAGTAGATATGCCTGATGCTACAGAGAGTTAAAGCTTGGTTTAATTTTTATTTTGAGTGTATTGGACTCTAAATTTGGCCGGAATATATTGGTTGCCTAGTAATCTCTGTAAATTTATTCCTAGTGTATGAAAAGACTTTGGAAGATGCTCTAGTCGGTGAAGCGAGTGGGGACTTCCGCCGTCTTCTTGTATCACTGTCTTGTGTAAGTGCTGTTGATGCCAATACTAATATAAAAGATAGTTGTATTTATTAAAAATTATAAATTCTAAATTATGAGAAAAAAGTAAATAACTTTAAGTTTGTCCCTGTAATATTACAACTAAGCAAAGCCTATTAAAAATGTAACTCATTTGTTTTAAACGAGTAATTTCAAGGGCGAAACGAATACGGTTTCAGAATTGTCCTAATCCTGGGTGTCAACCATTCAGTAGATTTAAGCCCCAATCAAGCAGAAATTTCTGCTATTTCGCTTGCTGAAACCGTGTAGGTTTTGCCCTTGTTATTTGCCCTAGCAAGCGTAGCCTATCTCTCATCCACAAAGTATTCTCTACTGACGAGCCCAAACAAGGGGGAAACAGTCTGTCTAGAGATCTTTGTGGGTGAGAGCTGATTGATATTAAATAAGTAATTTCATTCACTTGACTAAAAGTGCTAAACAAATTTGTTTTGTATAGGGAGCTCGTGACGAATTTGCCATTGACACAGATAAAGTTGCAGAAGATGCTCAGGTGAGATGAATGTATGTTCAAGTCAAACGTCATTTCGTTTCTCACTGATCATGATTCGAGTACTATAAGTGGATCACAACATTAATAATTTAGCAAGAAGCAATTAATATATGTAAATAGCAATCTAAAAATATTTAGAGCAGTGTGACAATATGGGTAGTATTCGACAGTTTTTTCTTTTTTTTTTTTTGCTGACAGGTGGGCAATGTACTTTTCATAGAATCATGTATTAGTAATGCCTATAAATACGCTATTTTTCCCCTTGTGCCTTTTGTAGAAAATTGGATACATTTTGTCGACACATGTAATTTGCATAGTTATTAAATAATTGCAATATCACAGATATAGTATTGCATCTCTAGGTGAAAGCAATTTGTTTCTTATTTAAGTAATTATATTTATTTTCTAGGCGCTCTTTGATGCTGGTGAGGGGCAGTGGGGAACAGACGAAGGTGTATTTAATCAAGTCCTTGTCAGTCGTAGCTACCCTCATCTTCAAGAAGTGTTTAAAGAATATGAGAATTTGGCATCAAAAACCATTGAAAATACTGTTGAAAGTGAAGTATCTGGAGATCTGCAAACAGGATTATTGGCTATTGGTGAGTTATTTAGTCTTGTAACAACTAAGTTAAGGAATGGTACAATTCAGTAATTAAGAACAGAAATAGTTTACATTTGTTCACGAATGAAAGAAGAATGCTTTTACAGAGACGCAATGAACTGATATCATAATGATAGAAAATACTTTTAACTTCAAGTATGTACAACTAAATTCACATTGCTGCTAATTTTTGAAAGTCATTCAAGCACATGTTTTACCTGTCCGTAAACGCTGACTTTCTTCTTTTGACTTGCTGCATTGTTGAGTTCTGTTCTACTACTGTATGGACTGGGTTTTAAATTTCATGCTCTAACCACTGATCTTTATACGTGCGCTCTGCTGCTAGCTGTGTTGGTCCCACGGTATTTGGTGCCCAGGTGCTCTTGGATCTTTGGGTGGATGAAATAAAGGGGTGAGAAGGGGGTTGAAGTTTCAGGATTTTTCCAATTTTATCCTCGAGATGTTTAATGATAATAGATTCTAGGGTCCTCAAATGACGGTCGTTATTTCTATTTGGACTCAAAAAGCATGGTTTGTGTGCGATTCCAGCTGATTTGATATTGTGTGTCTTCATTAGTGACTGGCAATTCTATTTGTGGTGTTGAGGGTCCTAGTAGCAGAAATATGTCCCAGTAGATGCAGATTTATGCTTCTTATGGTTTTCCCACGTAGACCATGTTGCATTGTCCACATGAGACTTGGTACATGCCCCAGGTCGTTTTGGGGAAGTCGGGAGCCATTTGTTTTCTGCTTGGGCCTAAGGATTGTTTCTGCTGGTTGCTGTTTAGTAGTTTTTCTGGTTTTACTCCTGAATGTTTTAGGGGTGCTTTGCCGTGGTGGTCGTTGCTTTGTCTTTGTGAGTTATTACAGCGATTACTACTGGCATTTTCTTTATCAGGTGGGTCAGTTTCTGCCCTTCTTTCCACTGGTTGTCCGAGTCTGGTTTTGGGATTACTAGTTCTTGCATGCAAGTCAAGTAATGAACTAAGCCTGTAATTGTTAAGAAAGGTGGTTGATATATTCCCTGTGAATGTTTGTTACATATTTCAAAATACACTGCAATTGGGTGGTTGACAAGGGGGAACGATTGCTTCACCGCTTCCTTCAAAGAACTATAATAATTTATGTAGTATATCGGCTTCTACAATCTGACGTTACTATTTTATAAATCATAACTTCACTGGTGCCTAATTCGTAGCAATAAATTCCATTTACGTTACGTTCATTACTGAATTTCTGAATTAATGTCTGTTTTAGCGGAGCTTGCAGACACAGCCGGGGTTTACCCGGCGAGTGTAAATGCGTTGGCAAACAAACGGCAAGCAGTGATTACAGTGGTATTGTACTGATATTTAAAAAATGAAAAGTTATACATGTACCACAACAGATGGTACATTAAACTAAGTTCAACTTATATTTTCTACGTATATTCGTCCGTATTCTTCAGAAGTTAATTTTTTTCCGTGATCCTTTGAGTGTTACTTCACCGTTCTTATTGTTTTCTGGAAGTTTTAAATCGGGCACCAGTGGGTCACCACTGATCTTGTTGTGGAGTTGGTTCTGGAATTCCCGAGGCTTGTTTAGTCCAAGGCAAACTGAGGTCTCACCAGCCTGTCGATGTTGCTGAGAATTGGTGCTGCGTGGTTTAACACTGGGATGTAAAGTTGTCAAAAACCAATAACAGCGACTGATTCCAGAACCCTTAGGTGTTGCTCACGGAAAGATTTGGATTTCTTGAGGATAGCTGATTTTTCCCAAGAAAAAAAGCTAACTTCACATTCGCTCATTAACGCAGTCATGTATGCAAAATTACGTCACTTCCCCCTTCCCTGCTCGAGTCCGCTCACTCTTTTTCTATGTATCTCCAATTTTTTCTGAGGCAAAGCCAGACGGATTGGTTAGGATAATTTTGAAACCTAAACTGTTCGAATGAGTTTGTGGTTGTAAGGAAGTGTTCCTTGGATATGCTGCCCAGGGTGGTGGACCATGTACAACCAGGGTGGTGAATGGCCACCATCGATCTGTCTCGGGCGTATTTTGCAGTGGCAATAAAGAATGATGCGCGATGGTTACTAATGATTTCCTGGCAAAGTCGTCTATACCGTTTCTGCGTGCTGCCTTTTGGTTTGGCCTCGGGCCCCTGGTATATTTATGAAGCTGATGGCAGTAGTTAGGCGCTTTTTGCACCGGACGGGTGTCTTAATATTTGTTTATCTGGATGATTTTGCTGTGTTAAGACCATCCGCAACCAGTGTGTTGTGAGACGTACATAAGACGTTGGAAACCTTGCGGGAGTTGGACTGTCATGAATTACGGAAAGCGTGTTCTGGTACCGTCGTAGGCTTTGCAGTTTTTGGGTATGACGTTGGATCTCGCCAATGCCTGTCTTGTGCTACCACCTGTGAAACACGCTCATATGTTGTAGCACTGCAATAGAACCCAGTCACAGTTGTAAAGGAGCTTCAGAGGTTATTGGGCTTAGCTGAGAGCTTGTTGTTCGCCTTGGAGGACGGCAGGCTGCACACGCGTTGGTGGCAGCTCGGCCTGGTAATCTGGTGTCGTGAGGAGGTGACCGAGGAGAGCCTTTCGCAAGGATCTTGCGAGGATCTGAACTGGTGGGTGAGGAATTCGCGTCGCCCGGTGGTAACAAGGCATTGGGTCGCGGTGGAGGCCGCAATAGTGGTGATAACGGACGCTCGGACCTATGTTTGGGGGGGCTGCCACGGGATTCGCGAGCTCAGGGAAGGTAGCAACGTGGTGAGGCTCCATTGCATATGTATGCGCGAGAGTTGCTGATAATGCTAGAGGCACTGAGCATGTTTGGGGACCTGGCCAGGGGACACGTTGTGCGAATCATTTTGGACAATGTGGTGTCTATATTTTACGTTAACCCGTCAAGGGGGGAGACGAAGTCCCAGACGTTAAATGCCATGGTCCGGAGCCTAGAGCAGTGTAGACGTCAGCTGGGTTGTGTGGTGCAGGTGGCATTTGTGCCCGGGAGTTGAACGTGACAGCGGATGGACTGTCTCGAGTTTTAAGGGACAGGTTTGACTTCCGGTTGTGCACCACAGTGTTCCTGACGATTTGTAAGTGGTTTGGAACGCCATACATGGATGTGTTCGCATCAGACGCGACGGCCCAGTTGCAGAGGTTTGGGTCATGAGGAAGATGCTCAGGGGCAGAGTTTGTGGATGCGTTCAGTATGAGCTGAGGCCCTTTCTTTCGTTACCCTTTTTACCCCTGTGTCCTTTGATAGGGCGCTGCGTAGACAAGGTGTTGGTAGATCAAGTGTGATGAGCGGTGCTGGTGATACTGGACTGGTAGAGCGCGGCTTGGTTTGTCCGGCTATCAGCCATGGCGAGGGAGGGGCCATATGCCTAAAGGAGCGCAGGGGCCTTCCTGTGGGACCCGTATACTGACACCGACGTGGTGGATCAGTGGGGTCCGTTGGTGGTCTGGGGTGTAGGTACAGGGTAATCACTGCGCGGCGCCAAAGGGCCGCTGCTGCTATTTTTAGTGCGATTCTACGGAGTCAGTGCACTGCTTCCTAATCTAGCCCAATCTTGTAACGCAGTGATAAGGATTCTGCGAATGAGAAATGAAGATCTCCGAGAGAACTTGTCCTTGCAGGCAAGTTCTCTGACTAGAACCCAACGAAACTGTGTTATAAAGCAGGGTCCACCCACCTCCCTGCACAGAATCCAGCATTCACAGCAAGAAAACAGTTGAGTGGACGCGAACAGGGAAAGGGAAAATGGGTAGGGACGGAAGTGACGCAATGTTTGCATAAATGACTGAGTTAATGGGCTGATGGGGTATAAACACGTACCGAAGGTAAAGGAAGGGATCCCAATCGTTTAGCACAGTTTCGTCGGATTCTACTCAGAAAACTTAGATTCTCCTGCAAGAACAAGTTCTCTGGGAGAAGAAGACGGACGAAAATCAGTCGAAAATTTATGTTGAACTCGGTTTTTGTTCTTCTGCTGTGGTAATGTTGCAGTGGGCTTAGGAGCACTATTTTTATTTAGGCCTGATCTCATTTTTCAAGATGGGGAGGAGGATGAAGGCTCCTAATGCAACAGCTCCCTAATCTAAGTAACTGTTGTGACAAAATCCTCTGTGGGGGTTAATGTAGTTTAAAAACAGTTATGTAACCCAAATGAAGTTAATATTCACTTTGAAGTAGGACATTCCCACTATCTGGGTGTTTTAGTTTTTAGCATTCACCGTAGTATACAATTTTTTTACCACTGTTTATACTTTTTAATTGTACAGCATCATTTTGGGCCTTTTAACACTTTTCACACCTTTCCCATGTCCTACACATTTGGCGATGCCATCGGGGACCTTTGAGTCCCTGGCAGGTCTAACCTTGGTAGTAAGGCATTCGTGTCCCCAAACCTCTTACCATCATCATTCCTTGGCCGTTTTATGTACACTGTATTTACATGTAATTGTGGCTGGCTGTTAATGACTCCCCAGTCCTTGTCAGACCTGTTGCTATCGCAACAAATATTATTATTATTTATTTATTTATTTATTCATGTAAATGCATTAACCCATGTATAAATCATACTGGCCCTTGTGTTATATTGAAGACCGACAATAACCTATCATCAAGCCAATGGAAGTTAAATTCTGGTAAGCAGTCGGACTGCATTGAAACTGAGATGATCTCTGAAAGGAAAGAGTTGATTTTCGTTAAGTTGACATGGGGGGGGGGGGGTGTAAGTGTGGGAGTTGCTTTCAAGTGCTGCAGATGTAGGAGGCAGATTTCTCAGCACTTAAAAAGGAGCTGGCTTTGAACCCGTTCTGGGTTTGGGGACAAGCGAAGGTTTGTCCTTGTCAAGTCTTTGAAGGTAGTCGTAGGTAAAGACAAGAATGGCCAGGTGTAAAAGTTGTCATTTGTGTTAAAGTTAGTTTTCCTTAACATTGCGTAAGTTTCTCTAATGATTTTCAATGATGTAATTTGTGTTTCAGTGAAATGCATTCGCAATAGACCAGCCTACTTTGCAGAAAGATTATACAAGTCAATGGCTGTAAGTTTGTAAGAAAATTAAATAAAACATTACCGGTTTCTGTTAGTCCGATTAACACCACGATTATCTTCTACAGGGTGCTGGTACCAACGACCAGGCCTTAATTCGCAACGTGGTTTGCCGATCAGAGATCGACATGATTTTGGTGAAAGAGGAATTCGAGACCAACTATGGAAGGACGTTGGAACACTTCATTGCTGTAAGTATTTGAATGAATTAAACAGTATGTTAAGAAGTTATGTACCATTCTTCTTAAAAATGGCATATTTCTTCTTAGCATTGTAATTCTAAACGAATTTATGAAACAATAACAGGGAGGCGGGGTGTGTGAGAAGACTACAATACAATAATTCAAAGTTTAAATTCATATTGGATCTTTGATTCTTTTGACTATAACAAATTAGCAGGATATTTGGCATCCGTATCCACGACCAAATTCAGCTCAAACTTTTTTATTGGTACTGTACATAGGTACAACATATTTAGTATAATGGAATAAAGTAAGATGCATGGTAGAAAACAAATTAAATGTAAATAAATGGCTAATGGTAAAAAATAGACATTGATTAAAGGAAATACACCAACCGGTGCAGTGGATGAATGGTGTGATGTTGAATTACATGTAACCCACAAAGACAAAGTGTGCTTGCTGTATTGTATATCAGTGTTTTTACCTTGTTTTGTTTCAGGGTGACACTGGAGGTGATTATAAACGTCTCCTATTGGCCGTAATTCGAGAGTGATCTACCGAACCCAAACCAAAGAATTAAGTTACAAATATGATGGTTAAAACACTTGAAAGTTAAGAGAATACTGTTCACTGCCAATAAACCGGCACATTAACTGTTTAGAATTTCATTGTTCAAATTAATGTGCACCATACCAATGTTGACACTACCAATAAATGAGTCGGTGTAGATAGTTCCTGTAGTATCTTTTTTATGCTTTAAGTGCAAAGTAGAATGTTG
>JAHWFP010050668.1:17203-36235 GCA_023313725.1 Lithobius niger | reverse complement strand
TCAATTGTTTAATTTTTATGGTAATGACTCAATTCTGCGCCACAGAATTGGGTCAATATGTGCGTGGACAAAGTATAGGTTTCCCGGGATGAGAAACACTTAAGCGTGCCGCTTGGCTTAATGATCCCGATATCGGTTTCGTTGATAAGTGTCCTTTTGTTAAAGCAACGCTTATTGCCGAGTATTGGCAAAGTCATTAATGATTTTTTTTTCGTACACGGGTTCCAAAAAAAAAAAATTAGAAGGGAAAAAAATGCTTTCGTCGTTGTTATTTTCGTTGTTCCCCCGTTTTTATAGCTTTATTAATCAAAACACGGCCGTAATTCACAAAGTGACGGCCTGACAAAGATCACCGGCATGTGAGAGATCATCAACAATCACCATTCTTCTTCGGTCACATAAAAAAAGTGTCTAATCGAATTTGGTGTCTGCGTTTTATAACAGTCTGACCACTTGGTAGTGTTGCCGATTCATGGAGTGTAACGGCCTTTTACTGGCGTGCTGGTGTCTAATGGCGTATTAAATCATTCGAGGAGGAAGGGAATAGTTTTTTTTTTCCTGTGTTTGTGTTATGGGAATTCGATTTTATTTTACGAGTTTATGTTCCTTTACGATTTTTGTGGTTTGGAATTTCGTGCAAATGATTAGCAGAAATTGGCTTCCCCACCTGTTTGTTCACTTTGCATTGCTCAGTATTTTTCCAGGGTTCAGACGAAACCTGGAGAACCTGGAAACCTCAGGGAAAATGAAAACAGAGCCAAAATCTCAGGGAAATTTCAGGGAAAACAAGATTTCTTTTGAAAATCATGGAAAAGACTGGGAAATTTGAAAAAAAAAATGCTGTATGTCTGTTCTCTAACAAAGTTCCGTTGAATTAGCAGCTCCGCAACAAAATCCTAGGCTAGTAGCAAATATTTTAATTTGTGCTTTAATATGTTAAAGGATTTTTGATATATTCAACTACGTATAGCAAAGAGGAGAAAGGGTAGGAAACCAAGAGGAGAGGGAGAGGACGGGATAAAAGGGAGAGGGGAGGGAGAGGATTGGCGGAAAGGGGGAGTGTTACACAAACAAAAATCGACTGTTGCAGTGAACGATCAGGCAGCCCCGAGCAAATACTGGTAAACAACCACGGGTCAAACAAATCCCAGGGCGAAGCCGGGTACGATGCTAGTAACTTCCATAAACCAAATCTTAGGCTAGTTCAGTCCCGTCTGGACTAGTCTCTAAAACGGCTATTTTCAGGGTTGTTGGATTATTATCGTATAAATATTAATAAAACCATTAGCTACTGGCGGTTTCCCGAACTAAACATCTCGTAAACACATGGAAATTGCCATTGGATGCACCTGGAAAACGTGGAAATCTCACGGAAATTGAGAATTAAAAAGTTGTCTGAACCCTGTGTAATGGAGTTCGAGAAGATCACGACTCGGGACCTTTGAACTCAAACTCGCTGCTATGCCAAGAAGGGAATAATAATCCGACAGATATGGAACTCTCATTTGTTCAGTTCTGAAATCCTTGGAAGACATCTTAAGGATTGCTTTAATAACAGGGATTCATTTAGCTGGAAAGCTGTTGCTGCTGGGATGCTGTCAGTGTGAAAAAAAATGTGAAAAATGTGAAAATTTGCAAGTGATAAAAAAAAATGAAAAAATGGGAAAACTACGAGTTTTGGTGTGAAAAAAAGTCAAAACGCACAAACGAAATAAAAACAATCAAATTATCTGCTTTAATTTTGGGCCCGGAATTACTTAAGCATATCTGTGGTTAGAACACGGAAAAAAAATTTTGGTTGGTTTACGGGTGGCGTCACTTTGAATTCGCTTTCGCTTTCCATTAAATTTCGGAGAAATTATAATGGTTACTGAAAAAGAAAAATTTTCGTGAAAGGATTGTAAGGCTAGTGTCATATACGAAAACAGAAGAATAGTGATACAAGATGAAAAGTTGGTATTAAGACGGGAAAATGTAAAAAAAAAATTGAAAAGCTGGCACGTGAAAAAAGGTGAAAAATGAAAAGTGGGTGTGTGAAAAATATGGAAAGTAAGAATGTGAAAAAATGTGAAAAAAGTTGGTACGGGCTCCAGAACGTTAAGTGGTTAACCATTGGCTGGAGGAGCATGGCGTCTTATACCCTAGGTTGTTTCCTTAGTTACCCACAGATGGAGTCACTGATGGTACCATAAGCCTCCAGCTAGCAGCTTCCTCTGGCGCCGACACTTAGTACTAGTCTCTAACGTACAGGTATATCAAGGATCTTGATGTTATTATTAACTTAAACAATATTCCTAATAATGCAACAGCAAGAGTCAACAAATAGTTGCACGTGGTATTACCGTATCCCATAGCAACACAAGGTGAGCCAACTAATTAAGGTCTCAGGTTAAGCTATCTAGCCTCGTGCTTTTTCTTAGTAGTGTGACTTAGGGAACTAGCTTATACGGCGGCGTCGCGAGAGCAGCTGGCACTAAAGACAAATTAGGCTTTGTCAGCTAAGAGGTCTTACTGACATACTGTAAGGGGCATTCCCGAAAAGCATATTATTATTAAAGGGCAGTTACATCCGTTTTGACATGCATGTTTGACTTTTGGATCACTTACGCAATAACTAAACACAAGAATTGCGGTAAGAATACGTTACGTGCGTCCGATATAACAATTTAATTACTGCATCACCAAAACACGACACGGAGGTCGCCATTGTTTTGCTGGAACGCACAGAAATTATGCCGTCAGACACTTGAGCTCCTCACAGTCAATACAGCTATCTCAATCGGCTGCGAGTCGAAATCGAAAAGTGACATCTGTCGGCATTAATTTCTGAGCGTTTCAGCAAAACAATGGCGATCTCCGTGTCGTTTTTGGTGATGCAGTAATAAAATTGTTATATCGGACGTAAGTAACGTATTCTTATCGCAATTCTTGTGTTTAGGTATTGTGTAAGTGATCCAAAGGTTGAACATGCATGGCAAAATGGTTGTAATTGTCCTTTAAACAACTAATAACGAGAAAAAAACAAAACGTATTACAGCCTTTTAAACTTTGACGTAAGACGTATGAGATGTAATATTTTTAATGTCAGATTTTGAAAGCCCAAAGCATCGTCATACGTAAAACATTTAGTAGAGAAGTGTGCCGAAATCTAGACAAAACCCACCAACCAAGTAAAGCAACATGCCAGCATCGAGCATTAGCATTGATTGTGATACCATCAAAAGCGAACCTCGAACATTGGGGCATCAACAAATTGAATAAGTCTCATTACGCAGGGTAAGAGCGGGTACTACTTTATTATTATTATTTACGATCGACATTAACTTTTTTTTTATTAAGAAATTAAACTGAAAATGTTAAGATCAAAATACGGTTAATTGAAGTGTATCAACATGTATTTGGAGTAAAAAATACTTGCTGTTCTTATACTGGTTTCTCATTCCCGAGTTGCACATGCCAGTTAAGTAGAAAATCATGTTATGTTGTAACACTATTCCTTTTGTTGTCATTTTGGCTACAGTTTCTGTTAAGATCCAGAGTTTGTTAGCCCCCAGTTTTCCGTCAACAGTTACATGTTAAGTTTTGTTTGTTACTGACTGTACTACATAATTGGCATAACTCTTCACATTGCCTACCGCTCTCCGTGTTTCTTTGGTACCGTGCGAAGAATGGACATGCTCCCCCTTTTTCATTGCTGCTGCCGTGAAAAGAATAACTACCGCATTAATTATCATGTTTGGACAGACTGTTGTGACTGCCTGCCTGGCCTTGTCGTATCGTCACCCCAACTGAGCGAATTGTATATATAAACAGAATATATAATTATAATATTTATAATAACATATTTCTTTCAAAGGCAAACATCTGATTGGGCCAGCGAATTGTCACTAATGCAGAGTAGTCCACTAAGTAAAAAAGAAACGTGACGCGTAATAACCCTAAGTTCGCTTTTGATGTTTTCAGAATAATTGCCGGTCCACTATGTTTGCCGGTCAGTGTTGCTTATTCGATGGGTTTTATTCAAGTTTTTGGCGCACCTGTCTAACTTCAGATTTGCACGTACGGCCATGCACTGGGTTTTAAAAAGCTTAACAGTAAAAATATTAACTAATACTACTTAACATTGAGAAGGGATGCATCTCGCAGGAATAGGGGTAAACTGGAGTTCCCAAGGAAAAACTTTTATCGTAAAAGTCTCAAAACTAATACTTTGGTATAACGAAGGTCTCCTTGCTAACCTCTCACCCTATTCTGTTGCAGAACTAGAGTCTTCCAAGCAACCAGTGTGAAAACACTCGTTGGGTAATTAAATAAACCAAGCGGTATAATAGGCATGCTGCTAATGGGTAGTTTCGAAGCTGTGCCATTAATGTTTATAGCGTGGTTCGGGCCGGAAATTTCGCGTTTCTGGAAGCTTTTTCTAAGAATTCTGTAGAACATTTTGTACTGAATTTCGTGCCGTAAATTGCCATAAAATAATAATTTTTAAAAATATCTCCTTCACCCTCTCCCTTCTTTTAGAGTTGGTGAAAAATTGATTCCCCTCTTCCAGGATAGTGAACAAATTAGTAGTATCCTCTTGTTTGTTCCAACCTCCCCATCCTGAGAAATCTGAGAGGTCCTTTACTTAGAGCATTTTTTCGAGCGACATTATTGAGTGAATTTCGGAGAGCGAGTGTTACACTGGGAAAGATCCTTATTGTACGTAACTGCCTGCTTACATAGTCTTCACTCTAGTTGATGTAGGTTAAGCGTGGTTCGAGTAATTTTTTCTTTGGGCTTAGATCCTATTTGGTATAGGATCACCAATGAAAGTTAAACTGTCGCTCAATGTGGCTAAACTTTTAAATGATATTCTGGAAACCAAAGCTTGACAATATCAGTTTGCGTAATTATATGACTGGCTTTATGAGAAAGCTCGTCTTCCAGGATCTGAAGGATGCACATCGGATGCGCTAGCCCTGATCGCCGGGAATATGTCTTTTGGTTTGAATCCCCACGCTGCAAATCCGCTGTTCACCGACTAAAGAAGGTGAGTAAAACATTATCTACTCCAAAACAAAACTTGCTTAGGATTTCCTGCCAAACGTTTCGACCGTGTAAAGTCGTGATATCAAACGCCAAGCTCTTTCGCCAAGCTAATCCCACCGAGTTTAACGTGTACTATGAGGGGAATTGCCGTTGTTATATTTGCTGCCCCAACTATCGTGCATGACAAAACGGGAAGGGACACCAAGGGAATTATTGCACAGATTGCACAACTGCTCCTGCAATAAAATCGTAGCTCTACTGTACATTGCTGCACTTCACGTACACGTTATTTGGCAATCCAACTGCAGTCTTCTTATACACTGAAACTAACCGGGAGTGAACATGTTTGTCTGAAACTGTCATTATTTTGTGTTCAGTTAAGATGGCTGCTTTCAGCAGTGCTTCTCTTCCCTTTTTAACAGTGTGTCTTTCATACCTCTGAAATTAAATTCCCGCAGTTCTTTTTTTGAATTCTAGTTTCCCCATGTAGAACCCCTACATAATTTCTGCAGTTTGGTTCACCAGCAGTTGTGAAAGTATTCCTACTTGTGAAAGGCTGTATGGGGAGGGGGAATTGCAGCTGTCATGCGTTCGGATGGAGGGGAAAATGAGAATTGTGTGGGCGGACGTTTTCTGGCAATGGGGATGCGTTGTTCACTAATGGAGACGTTAACCTCTCTGCTCCTAACATCTTGTCGTTTTTGGCACGTTCTCTGGTCGTTCCTATTTTCGCTCCCCTACTTTTAATCCCCCTTTCTAATATCGTATTCCCCCTAGCAATTGGTTTTAATTCCCTTCACTTAACAAACAGTCCCCCTTTTCCCATTATTCGAATTTTTTTCCACCACGTCTCAAACTGTCAATTGGATTATGGTAGTGAAAGGCTGACGTATAATTACACCGATTACATTTCGGCAGAAACTCCGCACCTCGTTACCCTATGCCCCCGAAATTTTGAATGTAATGCCTCGTTTGTTAGATGTTGTTTTCCAAAACCCGGGAGAACAGACTCGGTGCTTCTGACTATGATGCTTCTCATTATGACCTTTTGAACAACAACTGTTAAGCTTTGTAAGGGATAAAAGTATAAAGCACGAATTGCCACTGAAAAAAATGTAATAGTAATGAAAATGTATACCGTAGTATTTAATGTCGGGGCAGCGTGATGCAACTAATGGAGTAATGGTGTGACATTTTCTTTGGTTTGGCCTGTACGGAAACGTGTCATTGGAATTTTAACAATACGTTAGCATCAGATTTTACTATGTTTAAGTAAGGGACGTAAAGCCATTGATAAGTTACCTGTCTGTGTATGCTGAATTCACTTGTGAGTTCCAGTGTAAAAAGATATGTTGGTAGCAGATTTGCAAATGCGAAACGTGACGTCGTACCACCCATTCTAATATTTCATTCACTAAATGTGGATGATGACATGTGGAAGCTTCTGTCAACCTTTAAGGTCATTGCCTTTTGTAATGCGGATTTGTCCTGGTCGGCGTAGAAATACGTGGTTAATGTTTGTGATTGCTCCGACTTGCGAATAGGTTACTGTATTAACTAACCCAAATCTTCACCGTCAGTCGCTCTGAATCATATTACTTCATACCTTCTCCAATTAGAAATGTCATTAAATATCGTTTAACGAATGTTCTCCCAAAGGAGCGGTGTCTTAAGGCATCTGGAATGAACGCCTTTTTGCAGAGCACTAGCGCACAATAGGAGATATCTTTGTAGGGGCGACCAGAGGGGGAGCAAGTGTTGCTTCTGTCCCTAGGCCCGTGCTTCAAGGGGACCCAGGCCACCAACTCGGGCTAAAAACTAATACGTACTGCAAAAGGGTGTCCAGGGGTGGCTAGTGTTTTCAGTTGCACACGTGGTGTGGTGCCTTTTGAGGGGCCCTGGTGCCCACGGTACTGTTCTACTGTACTACGTAAGGGTAGGGGCACACACAAATTGGAGCCGTAGACCCCATCAGACCTCTGGGCTGCCCTGTATCTTTGCGTCTGATATGCTGCTTGATGTTGTCAGCTGCCTGTTGGTAGGGGTGAGTCAGTATGCGTAGCTTCTTTTCCATAACGATGTTGCTACGCAACTATCTTTTTTTCTTTTTTGTTATTCTCATTTCCTAGCTGTTGATCGTCCTCCCAAAAGGCCGATAATATTCAAGTATAAAAAATGGGCTCTTCACGTGCTATTGCCTTCCATCACCATTATTTGGACGACTATCTTCTATCCTAGCCATTACTTTGGCAGGAGAGGAGGCCGATTGATAGGCCCACCCCTAAAAAAAAAGGAAATAAGGTGTTCGAAATTACCCACGGCTTTTCACTCCTCCTGCTTAGCCCCCTTCCCAATTGAAGCAGCATTACTCCCCAATTTTTTTCCATCACCTCCCAGTCTCTTGCCGTTGGCACGTTACACCCTATACTCTCTGCCTTCTCAAACATCCCTTTCGTCTCTTATAAAAGCGAACAAAAAAAGTACTTCCGCCATCTGAACTCCCAAGATCCCTAGCGGCCTCTGAATTTTCCTCTCCGCTCATAATCCCCAATCAGGGCAACTTTGGTTCTTAGCGACCGCTCTACAGTAAATCTTGCACCTTGCACGTTCTCTCGCGCGTTGCTGCTCCTCATCGTATAAGTGCCAGAAGACTCATAAAAATGTTAGAGCGCATCAAGTTATAAATCATGTCCGTACGTAGAAGATTTCGTTTTTTCCCCCCTTTCTTAGTGCTTTTGATCCTTCTTTTTCACGACTATCCGAAATGTCTCCTTGGAATCGTATTTGCATTCGTCCCTTTTTGACTTAAATACATATTCCAGATTTTCTGTACTACTGTGAAAGGTTCGTCCACGTTGGAAAAGTCTTCCCTTATCGGGCATCGGTGGCGATTGAACGTTGATAATGATCGTTGCTGGTGGAAAGGCAATACTCCGCTTAAAGTTACTGTGGCACATGCACTTCCTTAAAACATTCTTTGTCGATCATCAGTTGGGTCATTTTCAGAGATCCGTCGCATGCTGAAGGAGAATTCTGCTTTGTCTTTTCATGTTTCCATCACTTGTAGTCGTCTAGGTTTGCATTTAGTTTACCTACGGACGCTTTGCTTTTCTAACAGTATTTGTTTGTTTCCACACAGGATTACTTCAATCGTCACAGGTTGAATCGATGATGATTGAATAGTTTTCACCCAATTTCACGATCTCGGTCCTCCTTTAACAATCGAACATGACGGGAGTCCAACAATGGTTTAATGGCAAAGCTACAAAACGAGTGATATCAGACACCATGGCTGTTCTTGGATATCACAGCCTGCTCTGGTTCTCACGTCTGCTCCAACAATATTTCTGCTCGTGTTTATGGATTGTTACTCGATTCCAAAGTGCCCCATCACCGTTCACAATGCGGAAACTCGACAACGAATAACCCCATTAGACGACAACTAGTAAAAAGTTTTGTGTCCAGAACATTGCTGCACGTTTCCGAAGACACCATCACCATTCAAGCAACGAAAACTCAACGACGAATACCCTTTCAACAAACAAGGAATAACAATACTGTAAACAAGGACATCTTTATCGTATTGTCGAGCTTTCTGAACAAAAGAACGTCAGCACGATTCGTTCTTTGTTGTGCGCGTGATATCCAATTATTGTCGGACTGTGATTGTGAAACTGGGTGATAAATAGGTTATCATCCGCTTTCCTTGGAGTGATACGACAATGGCTCGGCTCTGCGGGCCTCGACATTGTTGTACCTCACTTCTCGGAAAGTGGCTGATAACCTATACCAATAATGGACAGCTTCGTGAAGTTACTGAAGTCCTATTACATTAGCTGCGAGGTACTGTTAGCAGCAAAAAAAAAACTTGGTGAAAGCTTTGATACCAAACGTGCTTTTTTATATTGCAATGCTTGATATGCATAGATGGTAGACATTTTCAGTAGGCTGAATAATAATTAATGTGAGTATGCAAGTTTTGTGTGAAAACTTTTTTGTTTTGTTCTGGTTGATTGAATACTCTTAACATACCAAATCTTAGCTTGCTTTGTTGTTAATATTATTAGTTTTGGCAGCTCTTTAGCTTCTTGTATTCGAAACCATTATGGAAATAAAAAATTAAAAACTGCAAGTATAAAGTTATTTCATCAATGACACGTGCTTAGCAAAGAACGTTCTATCAACCCATCAAGATGGCAAATGATTGTAAGTGGTTTTTTTTTGTAGAAATGGATTTTTGTTGAGAAACTCTTCCGTTTTAGTTAAAATGCAGAAGAGATGGATCTGTGACAACCTATGCACAGTCTGGCTAGCCTTATTGACTGCATATTCCTCTGTGTACGCGTGCTTTGGGAGAAAAATGGGTTTGAACGAATGCTCCCTAAGCTGTCCATTCTTGGTGTAGCTTTTTTTTGGAATAGTTCTAAAACTAGCTTTCGATTCTTACTAACATTTAGACTTATTCACAGAGTTCAAAATCAGCTACTGTTAAAAGAAATTATTTCTGTTTGTTGTCCATTCCTGGTGTAGCTTTCCTTTGGAAGAGGTCTAAAACTAGCTTTCGATTCTTACTAACATTAGACTTATTCATAGTGTTCAAAATAAGCTCCTGTTACGGAAACCGTTTCTGTTAGTAAGTCACCGCTGTTTTATGATTGGCATTGCCATATTTGAGAATGCTACTGGTAAGAACCACTTTGTCGATATTCCTACTTTTTCTTAGTGGGAAGAGGTTTTTTTTTCCCTAGTTTAATTTCGAATTTCTCTCTCTCTCATTCATTTCGTTATTTTTCTCACCCTTTATTTCTACCACGCCTTTTGACGCATCACATTTTGATGATTTATGGCTTGGGGGCAAAAGATAGTGTTGTTTGGCAGCTGCTGGCACTCGTCCCATCGTGTGGAGGGAGGTGCACCACCCTATAAATAACGTCATTCCCACTGAGGAAAAAAGGGAGCAATTCAGTCAAAGTGCGGTTAAGCGCCTATAAATAGTGAGTTAATAACAGTTTGTTCTTGGTGTAAATTTGTGTGTACGAGTTTTTAAAAGTTTTCCATTATAACTTAGTTGTTTACTTGGCAGTTGCTAACTGGGACAAGACAGGAACATCTGTTTAAGTTTAACCTTAAGTTAAGGTACTAGTTTTTTTTTGTATGTCCTTCCTTCCTTTGTTTTTTCCCCCCTTGGTTGGACTAAAACGACTCTGACAAGCTATTGATTTTTGTTTACGTAGCGACAGGTGACTTTGTTGTTGTTCCGTTTTCTTTAAATTAAGAATGTCAGATTCAACCTTCAATGCAGTTGGAACGTAATCCATAAACAGTGAATGTTATGACGGGGAAAACTTTTAAAGCGAGACAATTCTCAGAATGCCAAGAAACTTGAAAATAAACCCTACGGAAATTTAGAGCAGGGTCAGTCCATGCCACTGCAAAAAAAAAAAAAAAAGTGTTACTTTACATAACTTTCTTGTGGCAGCCAGGCTGGCACATAATTAATATGTAACTTCGCACAAAATCTGGAAAGATACAGCGTATGCAGGACACAGGATATTCGAGCAAGTAAATAAGACAAACGATGCACGTGGGAAAAGAGCAAAAAAAAATAGTCTTTATTTTTCTTTAGAAACACATTTTAGCTTCCCCTCGTCCAACAATTCGTCTTGGAAACGCCCCTGTGTGTAACGACGTCAGAAATGTACGTGAAAGGCGTCAAAAATAGCTTTAATTAAAAGCTTTTGTTGTAGTATGAAATTACAAAAATTAGCCGTGTGTAGTGAAAATATCATATGCTTGAGTTGCTGCTATCGTCATATTTAACACCAATATTTGTAATGTTGCACATCTTTCTTGTGCGATGTCGCTGTAATAAGAACTTTTTCCGCTATGAACGCTGCTGTCGCTTTATTTCCCAGTATTATGCGTAACGTTGCCAGCATTTTATGTGCTATTTCTCTGTAGTAAGGAAAATTGGAAATTAGCCAACAGCGAAAATCATACACTAGAAATAACGTAGTTCAGTAAGCCACCTTTTTGCACTTATGTTTCTTTGGAGTAGCATGACCCGGATTAACCGGCTACCCAGTTCGCCCCCAGATCACTTGCATAGCGCCTTAATCGCTATGGCCACATCCTCCACTGGGGTAAAGATAACTCACTGAACCCGTTATTAAGGTCACAACCGTGACCAGGGCTCCATTCGACCGAAATTCACTCGGCCATAGACAATGGAGAGGGAAGACAAATCATCCACTCACAAGGCTCAATAAAGGAGAAATAAATAGACATTAAAGCGCTGGAAATAATATTAAGGAAAATTGGAAATTAGCCAACAGCGAAAATCGTACACTAGAAATAACGTAGTTCAGTAAGCCACCTTTAGGCACTTACGTTTCGTCGGAGTGGCATGACTCGGATTCGAACCAGCTAACCAGTTCGCCCCAGATCACTTGCATAACTGAGTGAATTTCTGTCGAATAGAGGCCTGGCCACGGTTGTGACCTTAATAACTGGTTCTGTGAGTTATCTTTATGCCAGTGGAAGATGTGGCCATAGCGATTAAAGCGCTATGCAAGTGATCTGGGGCGAACTGGGTAGCCGGTTCGAATCCGGGTCATTCCTCTCCGATGAAACGTAAGTGAACAAAGGTGGCTTACTGAACTACGTTATTTCTAGTGTATGATTTTCGCTGTTGGCTAATTTCCAATATTCCTTAATATTATTTCCAGCGATTTATGTCTATTTATTTCTCTGTAGTGACAATATTTCCCGCTAGGATCGCTGTTGTTCTGTCATTTCAAGTCATTTTGTGTAATGTTACATAACGTTGAAGTGTAACATATCTGTCTGCCTTCCATTAGCGGCACCAGTCGTAAAATTATGAGTTCAGCTGCACAAATACATTGAGTATTCGTATAATTTTGTTTACAGTGAGTGGCCGTAATAAGTGGACAAGTGGACATACTAAGGCTGTACCGAACACATTTTTTCCTGCCAAGCCGATCCTGAGCCGAGTGCTAAAAAAAATGCACCGTGCATAACCGAGCCGATCAAAACTAAGCATCTTTATTAATCAGCGCTCGGTACATGCCAAACAGGCTTCGAAAAACAACAAATCTTTTCATTACAACAGACTGGTGAAACAGCAACCAGACGCTACGATTAGTTTCGCATACTGTTGACGACCTGTCGGCGTATCTGGTGTGGCCCAATTGGACCTGCATTAACAACATTATTATAACAAAATAGTATAAAAGTTTTAACAATTGACCATTCAAAACAATTAAATGAGTCCTATTCACACCCTCGCGCTTGGCACGGTTAAATGGAAGTAATTACTTGGTGTACTGAGCATTACCGATCATGCTCTGCTCGGTAAGAATCGGCTTGGAATCGGTATAGCCATAGTGCGTACATTGTCCTTTGAAAAGTGATGATGGTATCCTTACGTACAGATTGCGTACATAATTACAGGCTAGGAACAGGTCACTATTCCAGCTGGAAGTAATTCTTTAGAGGTGGTTACCAAAAGTCACTTTATTGCTGAAACTCTTACGTTTGGTCGCTTTTTTTTTTACTTCACAAAAACTCACAAGCTGTAAGCAAGCGAGGGATCATCATCAGGGACAGCAATGTCCCTTTAAAAATAGCTTGTGGCCCCCACTTCTCTACGCCCGTTAATGGAAGCCACCGGCGGATGTACTCCATCCTTAGTTTGGTTAGCTTGACAGGTTAGATGGGTTGGCATCTTTAGACTGGTTACGAGCTAATTAATACTATGACAATATTCTATAAGGGCAGAGCATATAAAAAAAAATTCTTTGGTTCCCTGGACTGGGCAGTTCTGACACATCCATGAGGTTCAACCCTTTTTATTTTTGTATTGGTATCAGGAAGATAATGACAATACTCTGAAAATTTTGATTAGGGAGACAAGCGACTTTTGGATAGCTTCTGTTGTTCACTTTTGATCATTTATTAGAACTTAAAAGTCACTAATTCAACTTTTTTTTGACGATTGTTACTATTCCGTGACCTGCAGATATCACAGCCGCTGATTCCGTGAGTAACTCGTTGTGTTAGCTTCATATTTTCAGTTTGGGATTGATTTATGTTTCCGTCAACCTAAAAAAATAGCTGAAGGAGCAATTAAAAACAATACATGAGATTTTTTCCGTCATCTGTGGTTCAAAACTGACTTTAAAAGTCGTCCATGCACCAAGTTTAACTTTTTCTGCACGCAATCCTAAACCACGAAAGTGACTCCCCAAAAGTCGGAAAGGTCATTGCAGATACAAGGAAATCTCTATGTATAATATGCTTAGGTTGGGCAAGCAAATTCTTCATTATTATGCACTACAATGAAAGAGGGTGTATAATGAAAGAGGGCGAGCGACCGACAATGTCAAACAAACAGATGTGGCCTATAACAATCGACATATTGCATTAATAAAGCTAGCTCTTAAGTGCCCGACTTGGAAGAGTTTCAAAGTTGGTTGAGTAACAATCACTGCATGCACAAGCGTTGTTGGGTTTATTGGGCTGGGTATCAGAACAGCGGAACGTCCTCCATTGAAAATAAACATTTACTTCCATAACACAAATCAGCAGGGGTTCAAAGCGGGAGCAGAAATGGGGATATTCACACCACACAATAGGGGAAACCGGGACCCACTACAGTGTTACGCTCAGGTATGCGGGAACCAGCTAGACGGCATATGTTACGCCGAGGGTACAGCTAGTAGTGTATAAATTCGCAACAGCCAAATACTGGATTTAAAACAAGCACATATACTTTAACTTTGAGAAGATTTTTTAAATTTGGGTACTACTTGTCTCCATCACCAACAGTTAAAATAAATAGCTGACACATTTGCACAAATAGATATGTGTACATGCGACAGCAGCACTTGCTGTTCTAAAACAACTGGAACCAGCGTGGGTAAAGCTTTATGACAGTGATGCATGCTGTACTGTTACAACGCGGGAGTGAAACTTGAAACAAACTAAGTACTTTACCCAAGTTGTAACCTTTTGAATGTGCCCGAGATTAGCTTGGTGTTCCCAGAGGTATGCTAATTCCTATTTCGGTTACCACCACACCGTTAAAATCTTCGTTTCACATTTCATTGTGTTATGTGTATCTATTCGAACCAAGTGGTCTCCAGCGAATTTTTTTTTTTTTTGTAATCCTTAAAAGAAAAAAAAATTATCCGTTTTTACGGTTTCTTTATTTTTTTTTCATTTCATTCTTTGCTGCCAAGGTGCACGAGCATCTGGAGAAGATGTGGGTTGGGAGGCCGGGGGACGGATGGAGGGAGGGGTTTCCACTTTCAACTTGAAATTTCTTATTCTCTTCCGAGCCCAGAAATTGAATTCGGAAGAGATAAAGAGGGGAAAGAATGCAGACAGACAGCCGTGTTGTGCACGCGTCTTTTGTGCATGAGACATCTTCAATAACGGGCAGACCGAGCAAGCAACAGAAGGAAGAGTGAGACTTGGAGATTTGGGTCTTATTCTATCATTCTATCTCCACCGTCTTTCTTTCTTTTTCTCTTTTCTCTCTCGGGCCACTTAGTAGTATTATCCTTTGAGCGTTACACATTAATATTTTAGTGTATGGGACTATTGGGAGCGTATATGGGCGCGTGTCTAGATTCTCTTTGCTGGATGACGTCAGTAGCGAAAATGCATCCGCCGGGAGATGTTTGTGAAGAGCTCACGTGTGCTGCATTATGGGAGTCCCCGAAGAAAAATTGTGCATACATTTAAGGTCGTAAATGTATGTATTCTTGAGATAAATAGACACATTTCGGCTGTCATGACGGACGCAAACTGCATCTTTGCCAGGTCTTTGCCGGAGAGGTATTGGGTGGGGACATAGCGGAGATGTTTGTTCCAGATGGTTGTTGGGATGCGTGGCGTGAGGTTGCTGAAGGTGATAGAAAGGTTCATAAAAGTAGTGGAATGTAGAGATCCGAATTCCTATGCTCTTTTTCTAATACTTCGTAGTAGTTGGAGCTGCATACGGCTTTTTTCCCTATTGATTTTGATGCGAATCTCGGGTTCTTAAGTTTGTCAGTTTGCTCTAGATTCAAATAATTTTCCAGATTTTTGAGGTAAGTTTGTCCTGTTTCTGTAGATTCGATTAATTTTCCGCATAAGTTAGTCATGTTTCTTACGATTCGATTTATTTTTCACAGATGTTAAATTTAGTTAGTCTTCATGCCGTAGATTCCACTGAGTTTCCATAGATTTTCTAAAACCCATAGCGTGGCTCCCAAAGTATAGGATTTTCGGTAAACCATTGGTTGAGTTATAGAAGTTCCAATTGATAAAAGCTGTTGTGGAACTCTGACCAATATCAGAAAATCATAGTTACTTTCCTTCTTGGATCTATCATCGCTGCAGGCTGAGTTCTCAATGTGTTCCGTGGGTCGACATTGGAGTTCTCAGTGTGTCGTGGGTCGATATTCGGATACGGGTCGCGGCGACCAAGGCAAGTTGAGATAAAGCTCCGTACCTTGTTCGTGGTCAACACTTTTATGCTGCCGGCTCTGCAGCCAACGCACATCTGCCTGAATTTACCAGCGAGGAAGGGACGAACCTAGTCCCACTGACTAATTGCGGGATTCGGAATGCGGCATAATAGGATGCACTTAGAAATAGTCGCAGCAGAATATCGTCTAGCCGCTACATTTTAAAATGGATTTCTAGCAAATGACTGAGTAACGGTAGGTAAAGTTTGTTTGGAGGGTATGTTCCTTTAAAAAGTTGCTGAAATTGATCATGTTGGTTACATTCACTAATGTTGGAAAGATTTGATTTTTAGTAGACAACGGGAACCTTATCACGAAGGGAATGGTGAAATGTTATTGTTGCTGGCCGTTTCGAATTTGAAAATTTCGGCTGGATGAAAATTTTAAATTTGAGCAACAGAGTCAATGGTTGATATATTGCAAAGTTTCAAATTCACCGTTCTTTTGTTGGCATGTATCGTCGTCCCTGTCGTATGGGGGTTTGGTGGAATATTGCTTGTCTAAGAAGGAAAGAGAGTGCATCTTTACCGATATTAGGGAGGGTAGCTTCATTTTACATTTGCCTGAGGCACTTTCATCCGCTTATAGCTAGTAGTAAACCCTTTCCGTAATGTTGGTCCAGGTTTGGACTCTGCCATTCGTTTGGAGGCTGCTAGTATTTTAACTTTGGTCTGACCATGCTACACCTGTGAGCGTGTTGGCATAACATAGCGGGAAGGTAACTTTGGTCTGACCGTGCTATTCCTACGTGCGTGTTGGCATAGCATAGTAACTTTGGTCTGACCATGCTATACCTACAAGCATGTTGGCATAGCATAGCGTGAATGTAACTTTGGTCTGACCATGCTACACCTGCGAGCGTGTTGGTATAGGATAGTGTGAATGTAATGAATGTTCTTGATGTACTCGGTCACAAAAAAAAGACCTGGTTGCAAAAAATTAAAAGGCATACAGCGGTGAGAAATAGTTTTATTGACGTAAGGTTAACAATGCTTCTCCTGTTAAACGGATGCTGTGCTATTTTGTGCTCTTCGCCTCTTTTCTAACGTTACAGAGAAATCTACAAAACTTAATCATTACTTAATGGTAATTTTAAATTCCATCTCCGCATAAGTGCTGTTGTTTTTCTCCTTCAATTCCACTCGGCAAACGTGAGTGGAAGGACTTCACGTACGCCTTTCTTTCATTCTTTAAACCAATCGGCAGTTCTAAATTGTTCCACGTTTCGTCTGTCGCGGTTGTTCCGATGGCAAACGGAGGAGAATCCTCGCTCGTTGGTCGTCCACCTTGGTAGCCGACTCTGGTGCATTTCCCACTCGGCGGGAGGTGGGATATTAACTGTAGTCTTCTTCGCGCCCGCCTGCTTACACTGCCTGCATAGAAATGGCACTATTACAGATGCCGGCGTCATCCTTCTTGGGAGCTCCCCACGTATGACGCTGGGTTAGACTGTCTTCACTGGTTAGCACCCCACAACACCAGAAAGGCCTTGTAACATTCGACGTGGCACGCAAGGCCGTGGCACCATGGGGTAGTAGTAACTCTTACAGTTGCAATGGTTCCAACGTACCATCACAGAAGGGTTACTAGCACATAATAGCTCTCTCCGCTTGACATGGACCGCAGAGCACGGACAACATGGCGCTGGAACTCGTAGCTTAAGCTGGTCCGCCTTGGGAGTTCAACGATGCCGACAAATAAACATTGTACTGTCTTCAAATTGGCAAAACAATTCGTGGTATTTTTTACAAACCACATACGGCAAATGTTAGCTAACGCAATGCACCTTCACGAAACTCGCTCTCCCATTGTTGTTTGTCAGCCATTTTTAAGCTGCCGTGATCGCGACGTACAGTGGTTTATTGGGGCACACACGAACTTTTTTCTACACGTACATAACTTTTGTGAAACCGGGACAAGATGGCCGCCACTGGTGTGTGTGCAGTTTACCATCGTCCCGAAGTTAAGTACGTCTTATCTGTTGTTGGAACGCCGAATTCCTGCTGTCGTGTAAATTTGTGTGTGTAGAAAACATATTGGTGGTAGTCCCCACAAGCCACCGTAGTAATAATACGCGTTTCCTCCCGTTTGTCCCCCTCGTTGATGATGACGTAACGCAAGTGATTGCTGCTATTCGAAGGAATAGAGCAGTGACACGACGTAGTATTATTGTATATAACTCTATGCTGTAGCCTTAATGGGTTAGCTGCAAGGGGCACTGCAGAGAGAAACAGAAGGGCGTCACACTGAAGCCGATGCTGTGAAGAGTGGTTTCTGAGACCTAAACCGCGCGATTTTTGTTGTTGGAGAAACCAACGTTGCTTTAAGCCTAAGAAATCCGCTCTTCCGTTGATTGTTCCCTTCATTTGTATGTAGTGCACCTTGTAGTTATGCCCTCCAAAACCCATACTGGTGCCAATATGGTGGCAAATGTTACTGCTCTATATGCTCCTCCCGTAACGAAGTGAGGGTATAGCTCTAAGGTGGCACATAATGCAGACTGGGGGGGGGGGGGGATAATAAACGTGGCCGACAGTACTCACTTAGTATACAGAGGCTTATCAGGCAGAAAATCGCCCTGCGAAATGTTCAGGAAAATTCTTACTGGGAAAGCAGTTTTCTGAACATCTCCATAGTCCAGTCATGCTGGATGTTTATTCGTGTATCAGATGTAGGGACTACTGTGCCATGAATGCATTATTTTAAGCGAACTGAATAAATAACTATGCACAGAATGCTGTAAGTTATACAAAGGAAAGAGGAAAACGAGCCATACCAGGAGTTATGTTGGCGATCTGAGGACTGATTGGGTTGCTGGTTCGAATCCGGGTCATGCCATTCCGACGAAACCTAAGTGCATCAGGTGGCTTACTATACTATGTTATTTGTAGTTTATGGTTTTGGCTGTTTGGCTCGGTTTCCTTTTTCCTAACGGGAACACCTAAACTTACTTTTAGTTGTTTTATGAAGCGAAACGACCGTAGTAGTGAGCGTATAGTTTCGTCACAATTTTTAAAGTTGCCAACGACTGCTTCGATAAGCAGTTGCTTCCCCCTTCTACAGTAGTAGCCATGTCCTACCTTACTTCCTTTGTATTAATTATTATAATCAATTATACGTTTTGCAAAATGTGAATAATTAAAATAACGTTTCGGCAAAGAGTATAAAAAAAAAATTCGTTTTAAATAGTTCTTGGGATTTTATTTGGGACTGGCAAAAGAATTAAACCAGAATTCAAAATGGGGTACGAGAAATTCATCTACGAAGGGGGGGGGGATGTATTAGAAGTTCCTCGGAGCCCTGCAAAACGACTCATTTTAAAGAATTTTTTTTCTTTAAAACGTTTACAAAATTGTCAGAATTTGTTTAACCGCAACAAACACCTTTAACTTTTACCAGATTTTACTCTTAACTTATGGTCTTTTTTTTTGGGGGGGGAGAAAGGGGGTGGGGGCCCTTCAGC
>JAHWFP010050668.1:7035-17103 GCA_023313725.1 Lithobius niger | reverse complement strand
GGGGGGGGGGAGAAAGGGGGTGGGGGCACTTCAGCCTCTTTGTAACACCTTTGCCTCTCTCTCTCACCTTCCTTCCTCTCCTCTCCCCCCCCCCCGTCTTGTTTGCCCCCATTTTCCTTATTTTAAGCTATTGCTCCGGGGTGACGGTCCATCGAAAGCAACCAGTTGTAACCTAACATACCCTAAACCGTCTAATGTACCTTATCATTCTTTATTGACAGAATAAAAGCACTAAAAGCAGTTAACGTTTTAAAAAGCCAGCAAGTGCACATGTATACAATAAAATGCGTAGTTTCGGGATTTATCATCCCGTTGTCAAGCAAAAAATATATTTTATAGCATAAGTTACAAGTCACAAGATACACTTAAATGGTTTCCCGTTTTAAAGAAAAGCAAGCCAGAGCAGTAAAAGGTAAAAAAAATAAAAAGTTAAAAAAGATAAAAAGTGACGCCCAGTCAGCACCTTGTGACTTGTAGCTTATGCTATAAAATATATTTTTTGCTTGACAACGGGATGATAAATCCCGAAACGTCGCATTTTATTGTATACATGTGCACTTGCTGGCTTTTTAAAACGTTAACGTTATCATTCTTTAATAAGCGATTGATCAGGCTTTTTTTTTACTACTCGTCGGACTAGTATGCGATTCTGGCGTGAAGTGGCGCCAACTAGTGAGCAAGGTAGACAAGACAGAAGTGGGGTGAGTCTGAATGGATGGGGAAAGAATTTGTGGGCGAGCTAGTAGAGCGCGTGCGGGTTTGTTTGCCACCAACGAGCCTCATATCGCTGTGGATTGGACGCCCGATTCGTGTCAGCGCTGACGACGAATGGGTGCTCGGATCAGGGGTCACGTGATAGCAGGTTTCTCTTAAACGGCTCGTAGCGCAAAACGGAATCTTACGACATCCTCTGCACCTGATTGGTAATGGAGTCGCCGCGTACGGAGTCGCTCCGATCCCTACTACTTCTGCGTTCTCTTTCTCTCTCTCTCTCTCAATAAAAAAAAAAAAGAGAAAAAGTTGGCGTTGCCGGTGATTTTTTGGGACTAGGAGGGTGAGGCGGATATTTCTTCCGTCCTCTGCTTGCCGTCACCACATTGCCATTATTGGAATGGCATTAAGGGGTTGAAAAGTTGTATGAATAGAGATTGGAAAGTGCGATATTGTTGTTTGAAGCGGTGATGAATCGCTTGCATTGTCATGCGGCTGCGATGACCGATAGCAAACAGAGGGCATAAACCAAAGAGACGTCGGCCGTGATATAGCTATAGCTTAGCTTGATAACTTTTCGTTTTGACAGTGCAAGTTTTAAATTTGGGAAGGGCGCTTATTCTGCAGAATTAGGGCGTCTGTCGGAGGAGAGCTGACCGGTAGATGCATTGTGGCTATTAAACTTGGGCAACGACTTGTCCCGATTTAATGGGGGGGCCCTGACCGGACCAAACTCACAATGGCATGCACAACAAAGATTTTAATTTTCAGCGCTAAAAATCTTGGTTGTGCGTGCCATTGAGAGTTGTTTGGTCCCGTCCAAGACTACCTATATTTAAAAGACTTAACGCTCGGTTTCACGTAGCATGCTAGATGCGTTGTCCAAGCGTTGCGCCGAACTGAAAGCACGAAGAACGAAAAACCCCGATCGTAGCATTGATTAGTGTTAGCGGGACGCACAAAAACGTGATATCTTCTCATTATTAAGAGTGCTAAACGAAGATTATTTTACGGTAATAGTGACTATTCTTGAAGTCTTCGGACGATTTACTGCTACGTCAAAGAATCGTTAACACATTTTTAATGAGAATTGAAAACGCCGTAGCGTATCATACAGTACAACACACACGCTTTTTTTTGTCGTCGAGTGAACAAAGAGGTACGTAGCATGAAGCCATTGTTGTTAAACTTTAATAATTTGGTGTCAATGCGGTGTTTTAAGTTTAAAATCCGTCACACGTACCTTTCACAGTTCAGTCCGCATGCTTAGAGCAGTTCATTTTTGGGGTGTAAGTAGCGCGACTGGTGGCAGCATCGGTGGCTAACTGGACGACGCGTCGAATTTCTAATGTTAAGCCTTTACATCCAGGTATAGCCTTGTCCGGTCAGGAGACCTATGGAATTTTTTTCCTTTCACTCACAAATTAATTATATCCTCATTGACGTGTCCTGATACGTGGAAGTAAAGTCATAAATTGCGACACAAACCTCGAATATAAGGAGTTGCATTGTTGGGCTCACGTTCTCCAAAGAAATAAATGGCTGCGATTACAAGACGGATGACTTAAACAAGGCTTTGATTGGGCTTGGGATTACATTTATTAGTTGCTAGTCGATTCCCGTGATACTGGATTCGAAGCCTAGTATGTTTTAATAAAAACTTTGATTTTGGACTGCTTAATGAGGCCATTTGAATTCAAAAACCATTTGAGTCACTGGCTTGGGAATAGTCCCATTGGGTATATAACATAATGGATTTAAAAGTACACATTTGAAATTACTGCGTCATAAGACTGGGTAATATGTAGTATGTGATACCAAACGTTTGAATATTCCGACACTTGTGCGATGGTCGACAAAAGCTACTTTATGCAGCAAGCAAAGAAATTTAGAAAAAAGTAAGGTTGGGGCAGGGAGCCTAATAATTTAAATAAAATCTTTTGATTTTGGACTGCTTACTGAGGCCATTTTAATTTTTTTTTAAATAAACATTTGAGCCACTTGTTTGGGATTGCTGCCATTGAGCAGCTAAAAAAAAGGACAAAGAAAGATTTGACAAGATTGGTGGATTTTGAACACAGATACGTTCAAACTAATGCTGCAAGTTTTAAAAGTGCAAATTAAAAAAAAAAATATTTTTATATTCAAGATAATATGTTTTACAGGGTTCAGACAAAACTTGGAAATCTCAGGAAAAATGAAAATAGAGCCAAAATCTCAGGGAAAACAAGAAATTTTTTGAAAATCAAGGAAATTTGAAAAAAAAAATGCCTTTGTGTCCGATCTGTAAGTTCCATTGAATTAGCATATCAGAAACAAAATCCTAGGCTAGTAGCAAATATTTTAATTTGAGCTTTAATATGGGTAAGTATTTTAGATATATCGTCAATAAACTAAATCTTAGAATAGTACCGATATCTATGATGAAAGTGTGTTAGTCCCGTCTAGTCCCGCAACACCTATTTTCTGGGATGTTGGATTATTTTCGTACAATCAGAAAATCCCGTTTCGCCCTCAGGGGCCAGTCCCGTTTCGCCCTCAGGGTCCAGTCCCGTTTCGCCAAATCCCGTTTCGCCAAAACGAATTTGACAAAATTTTGCGTACACGAAATCTAATGCCTTATTTCTATGTAGTGGGGCTTCAAAAGGCAAACATTTAACAGAGACAAGTATATGGTAGAATAAGCCCAGTTAATTGATTTGCATTTTGAAAACTGGCATTACAGACGAAAAAACGTGCGCTTCAAATATAATGTTTAGATTGCTTGGGTGTCACTACGTCACTGCCAAGGTTCTGTTTTAAGAATAATTAGTTATACACGTGATGGTTAACCTTTTCCAAACGGGAATTCCGATTTTGCAAAATCCCGTTTCTCAGAATCAAAATATCCTTCAAAAACGTAACATTGTAGAAGTTAAAGAGGCATGCCTAATTGTTAGTAATTTTTTATTAGTTGTGGTTTCTGATGTTATGTGTTTAGCCGCAGCGAGCGCGGTAGTGCGAGCGAGGCACGTAATTCGAAACAAATCATTTTGGGAAATGGAATTCTGCAAAACGGGTGTTTGTCTATGAATGTCTGACCTTTATCGTGTTATAAATGTTCGTGTTTAAATGTTTTAAATGTTTCGTGTGCCTAAAATTTCGTGAACGATATTTGGCGAAACGGGATTTGGCGAAACGGGACTGGCCCCTGAGGCAAAAGCTGTTAATCTGCTTTGTTTTTGGCGGAACGGGATTTGGCGAAACGGGACGTAACCGTTTTCCTAACTAAACATCTTGTAATCACCTGGAAATTACCATTCATTGGATGTGCCTGGAAAACCTAGAAATGTCAGGGAAATTGAGAATTAAGAAATTGTCTGAACCCTGGTTTAGTATGTAATGGCAGACTCCGTTTGAATAATTCCACCACTCGTGCGATAGTCTGCAAAAGCTATACTTCGCGCAGCAAGCAAAGAAATAAGTAAAGGTGTGGACAGCGGTTCCAGTCAGTGGTGCGATGCCTGAGAAACATTTGAAACGGCCCTTCTTTTTTTTTTAATGTTACTTGTAAACTTCAGATGCGTTTTCTTCCCAGCTTGAGATTACAAGTTTTTTTTTTTTAATCTGTAAAAAAAAGTTTTAAGCATAGACATGGTAATGACTTCAAGGAACATTGTTATCTCACCGGGGCTCTTTACAGTGTGCGCACTGTTTTTGGTTTCGCGAAGCAGCTTAAGAAATGTGGATCCCTTAAGCCTACAACAAAACAAAAAGCTACACCTTTTAAAAACCCCACGTAAACTTTTAAGTACAAGCGGGGAGATTTTTTGCACGTGTTCTATTGTACACCCTCGGCAACCGACGCGAAATACAAGTCGGGATGCTGCTAATCAACCTAATTTGAATGCTGATACTAATCAATCTTAATTTAATCATAGTAAGCCCACGTCGGACTTAATAGTTTCAGCCGGGACTTAAGTCATCTGGGGACTTTGCTGTGCTAAGTGGGTAACTGCCAAGTTTCTCCTTCTCTGCTGTAGCTAATTAGGCTCTGCTATACCCTGCGCCAGCACACAAATGACTACTCCATTAAAAAATGAAAAAATCTGGGAGGGTTTTGAAGAACTCGCAAGCATTGTTTGTTTGTTCTCGTGCTTGTATGCCTTTCTTGCTTTGTTTTTCAGCTTTTCAGAAACGGTAAGAACGTAACGGTAGCAATAAGACAAAACAACAAATAAACAAACCCAACAACAAACGAAGTGGAAGGCTGGAAGAGCGAAACGTGTTTGCTTGCTTAAGATTGGCTGGGATGTACGGTTGCGTGCTTTCGTGTCTTTTGCCGACGATTTGGAGATTGCCGACGTGCGACTGTAAACAGGCGCTTTTGTCTTTGGTTTCTTCCCCCGTTCGATCCAGATTGGAAAATGCCAAGGGTTTTTGTGTGCTTTCGTTCGTTTAATGCGTCTTGTTTTTCCTTAGAGGAGGAGAGAAGAGCAGTTTAATGGATCGAGTTAATTTGAAGCTTCTTTTCATTCCTTTGGAGTCAATTTGATTTTTCTTTTGGTTTACTTTTCTGTGTGCTCGTAGTCCATTCTCCTCTTGGTTCGTTTCTCGTTTCGTTTCGCCTCGTTCTTTCAAGAAGGTTATTTTCCTCTTTCTGTTTTTCTTTCTTTGTTTCGTTCACCTCTTCCTCCTTTCCTATAGTTTCTGCGTTGTTGCTTTCGGCAAACTGTCTGCACTTTGTCCATTGTCATCACGTCGTGTTCTAAAGTAACCTGCAGGGCGTATGCGTCTCTGTCCGAGACAGCTAGGTTTTCTTCCAGACCCTGTCTGGGCCGGTGTATACATTATACTGTATGCACGGCATAAAATTTGCATCTAAAAATGGTCGATCTGCACAGGCCTTTCTGTCAACAGAGCAGTGAATTTGCCGCCATATTGGCACCAGTATGGGTTTTGGATGGCATAACTACAAGGTGCACTACATAAAAATGGACGGAAAAACAACGGAAGAGCGGATTTCTTTGGTTTAAAATAACGTTGTTTTCTCCAACAACAAAAATCGCGCGTTTTAGGGCTAAGAAATCACTCGTCACAGCATCGTCTTCAGTATGACGCCCCTCCTGTTTCTCTCTGCAGTGCCCCTTGCAGCTAACCCATTAAGGCTCCAACATAGAGTTATATACAATAATACTATGTCGTGTTACTGCTGTATAGTAGACCTGTACAAGTTCAGAAATGTCTTAGTTTTCGCACTGTTCTGCTTTTCATTCGCTGCCAGTGGTTTATTCAGGGACTTTTCGTACCCAGTGAAGGGTTGTGAGTTTTTTTCTGGTTCTATTCGAAATTTTTGTGTGTTGCTGGCCAAAATGAGGCTTGGTTTGTCAAAGTACGGGCAAAAATAGCCGGTGTGTTGGCGTGCCCTAATTTGCATACCCTGCCTTCCTTCTTTCCCATCTCCTTAGTGGACCCAGAAGCGAGATGTACTGAAATAGGAAAGGTAGCTTCTGTCAAGGTTTTTTTTCAGTCTGCAGCAGTGTTGTGTTTGTTGTTGCGTGTTTGCGTGTGGCTACCATTGTGCCAAGGTAAAGGGTGGCTTCCTTGGATAGTAGGGAACCTAACAGTAATTCACTCTCAGCTTGACTTAAAAGCCCCTATTTTCGCGCATACCATGCGTATGTCTAACATTCGCTTGAGTGAATACAGGAAAACTGTTTCATACGTGGAGGAAAAAAGAGGAAAAATTAAAGCGTTTGCAACATTTGCACACGTTTGCACTAATGTTGCAAAACCGAGTTGGACTAGACAACCATCATGGAGGCAGGCGCCTTTAACACGAAGTTTGTTAGAACTTAGGAATAACTTAGTCATGTGTACATGCAACTGTGGTGGTCTTCTGACGATGAACAGGCCTTATAAGTTTTGTTATAGCACGAGGGACAAGGTCCTAAATTTCTGATTAGTGCATTAAGACTTAAAGTCGTTGTCACGGCCGTGTTTGTTCCATGCATGTTGTGTGGGTTTTGCCCCGATATCCATTTCGATGCCGAACCATTAACCCATTGCCATTTCTGACACCTTGTTTCGGAATTCTACTTTTGTTCATGAAAATAGTAATTACTCCAGAAGGTTCGTGTAAACGACGTTTCATTGCTTAAGATTTTTCTTGTTTAGGGACCTGATGCCTTACCTTCGGAGTTATGGCAGCATGTTTTTCAACTCGGCCAATCTTTTTCGTTATAGTGAAGTTCTTACGTTCATTTATGATGGTCCTACACTGTGTTGCCATGATAGCCAGCACTTTTGAGACCAACCATTGGTTGTTTTCACTCGCCGTGTATACACATTTGGGCTTGGTTAATGTCCGTAACTTGGTGTTGGAAAGCAAGAAGGGAGAATGGTCATCATGGATGAGTTGGAATTAGTTTAAAAAATAAGTTAATATCGGATTTTTCCCTTGCGGTTTTTTTCAGAAACGTTGTATTAGTGCTAGCAACGATAAAGGAGCTTTAGAGATATGGGAACCCAATTTGCAATGCATCCTCGTAACTTTTCACCTTACCGCCAATCCCCCTCGTGATGCTGGTTTTAATCCTGTCTGCCCATAGAAACGCCTAAAAAAACTGGGGGGAAAAAAACAATGATCCAGCGGACACCGTGTCTCCCAAGTCATCATCTCCAAACCAAGAGAACGTGTGTTGTGTTCCAATCTCGCGGCCAACGCATGTTCACATGAGGCTTTAAAAAAAAAAAGATTTGAAATATAGTTAACCTTTAAGATTTCCAGGTTAACCAAACGTTCACACAAGAGACAGATAAATTTCGAACGGGTCTTCTGTGTTTTAGTGCAGGCCTAACTAGAAAATTCTTCCGCTATTGACTCTAAAACTTTGTCTTTTACGTCCATTTAGGCAAACTTTTTCATTATGCAAATTGTTCGAGTCATCATTTTCGTAAGCCGTATCCTTTACATAATGGCGAAGAAGTTCATGATATTAAAGACAGCCTAGCAGTTGATGACTGCAGGGAAGGAGGTTTAGAACATTCCGGGTTGGTTTAGGTAGGCAAGGATGAGTGGGGAGCCCGGGGTTTGTCAAAACGTTGCTGGGAACAAATCCTAGATTGGCCAGCTGTGCTTGCTTTACTGGTCAAGAGCGTTCTGGAGGCAGAATGGCTGGACAAGTTGAGTGGTGAAGGAAGACTCTCGTACCATAGTGGGGCGATCGTTGCGGATGAGAGGAATTATCGTCATCTTTCTGTTCCTTTGTCTCGGTAATGGCCTCCTTTCCCTTCTTGAATGCGATTTTAATATCCGCCATTTGCGACTTAACGGGCGAAGGGTAAGAGGCTTGTAATGGGGTCGGGAATTGAGTCGTAATGGGGCATTGATTGGAACGCAGCACGCTTGTTGCTGGGCGCACGGGTGCCCTATATAACTCATCCGTCCTTAATATTGCTGCTGCATGATTTGGTACGGGTTGCAGATTTCTGATAGGGACAATTAATATTCAAAGTTGGATTCTTTCTTCATGAAGACCGGGTTCTTCGATGCCAGTGAGCAGTGACTTCAGTGTAGTGTCTTTTGGGTTAGCCGGCAACACATTATTTGTCTTCAGATCTTCGTGAGAATCACAAGTTGTTGTTTTTTTTTTTTTTAATCTCAGGGCTAGGATTAGGTCACTATTTCAACTAAAAGTCCCTTTTTTTAGAGGAGGTCACGAAAAGTCACTTTTTTTGCCAAAATATTCACTTTTGGTCACTTTTTTTGAAATTATCCCTGGTGCCCCCCTGAGCGAATTTCTGGTGTGACATCCGGGGCCGATGGGCCTCAGACTGGAGCTCCATTCCAGCAGTTGGGGGCCATTTTTCACGTATCGTACTATATTCAAAGAATGATAGTAACAAAAAACTGAAAAAGTGAAGCTTAACTTTAGAAGTAAGTTAACTTTAGAATGTAAAAGTGAAAGAATGTTTGGTTTAAATTAAACAAAAATGAATAACGCAGTTAACGACTTTTTTTATGTGTGTCATAATGGATGTTTTTAATTATAAATTAAGTCATTTTTTTGTAACTATTTTGTTCCCTCTTTGGTCACATTTGGTCACTTATTTGAAATGAAAAGACACTATTTCAACTTTTTTTGACTGGTGTTACTGATCCGAGTCCTGTAATCTGAAGCGTTCTACTTCAGTTTCTGCTGCCTAGCAACAAGTTTGCTGAATACGTACCTAATTTTTACCCAAAATAAAACGTGTTAATGATACCCACCGCATTTTGGACATGACATCAAACGCCAAGCTCTTTTGCCTAATTAACCCCAACCGAGTTGATAGTGCGAAGTCAAACGAAAGGTTTGATAATTGGTATATTGCGCAGTTTTAAGGATTCCATTCAACGTTTGAAATCTTGGTGGCATGAGCCTGCAGGCGTTTGATATCATGACTTTGACGGTCTAAACCTTGGAGGGAATCGTAGAAGTTTTGTTTTGGGGTGGTCTTTTTGGTCCAAATTATATATTTTTTTCCGAACAGTGGGCTTGTAGTGTACGACATTGCCAGAGATTCTTAATTTGTTTTGTTCTTTAAAAGTTGCAGCTCTCAAGTTAGAATTTGCATAAGAACAGTGTTTAAGACAGATATCTTCTTTAATCAAGGCGACTTGGCCACACAGACTTTTAAAGTGGCACTATCACCGATTGAAAGCAGACGAATTCTGACATCTAGCGCTGTGTAGTTCCATCTAGCGTTTGCTTGCACCAAACGAAGGAATGCATAACGGCATTTCTTTTAACGAAACAAACAAGCCACGACATCCTTTATTATTGAAAAAAGGACGTGCACCTGCGAGCAAGCTATAAAGGTAAACAATATCAATGTCGCTAGATGGCGCCACGGTTCGCATTTCAATCGGTGATAGTGCCACTTTAAGGTTAGAACAACAAGGTAAAACAGCGTCAGAGGTTAGATATGCGGCAAGCGACGACACGACTTATTCGTTCTTCAAGCCATATAATAATTGTCTGAAAGTTGCTTTAAGTCACCAATAGGCCGTTAATTCTATATTTATGTTCTTTGAAAAACGGGTGCCTCACTTAAAAGTCTGGCTAGGCTCATTACTATTTTCATAGAGGATTTAAGAATAACATGGCATTCTTCGTGAGCGTTTTATGGATTTAGAGGACACCGGGTTCGCCGACAAAGAGCTTCGGTGCATTTGAAAGCAAAAGCCTCCTTAACAGGCTTGAGGCTGCGACAGAATGCAAATTTATTTGATAAATAGAAAAGGCTTTTATTGCGCCTTTCATTCGTAATGCATTAATGAAGTGGTGGGGAAGGGTAAATTATTGATGGCTCGGCAACAACGGATGCTTGCAC